>VYZT01001396.1:225426-253521 GCA_013400735.1 Pomatostomus ruficeps | reverse complement strand
TTTCTTTGTTTTTTTTTTTTTTTTCTTCCATTGAATAGTTGCTGGTGAACAGTTTGGCCTTTTAATGCAGCTGTGTTGGGGCAACTACTTGATGAATTCTTCCTTTGAACCAGGATTTACAAGATCTGTTAACAGGCATATGTTTTTTCTTGCTAGACAAAATGCGTGACATTACTTTTAGAGGGGAAAATTAAATTTCAATCATAAAGATATCTTGTCTGTCTCCACAGACTATGATACAAAGATAAAACCAAAATTGATCACTTCTTTTTCTCCCCTAGAGAGTTCTGAGTTCCATCCAACACTGCTCAGCTCAGCCTGTGCTGTCAGGGCATGAGGGTAATGAATAAAATGGTCATTTTAAGTCTCTACATCAAATGGGTTCAAAAGAAGTAAGTCAGACTAGAGAGCAGAAATGATTTTTGGCAGCTACAAACAGGGAAAAGATCCTGCTGCAAATCTGTTTAATCAGCAGCGGTCACCGGTTCCTCTGGTAGTTTTGGCAGGAATAGTTCTGTTACATAAACTTCACCTCCAAAATAATATAGTTAATATAGTCTGATAACCTGTGTCTGCCTGCTGAAAGCCGGTGAGTTCATGGTGCAAACAGGATTTCCCTTCTGCTAATGCAGGAGATAATGCAAGGTTAGAACAAGAATGCACAGCAGTATTTTTCTCCCCCCACCTTTTTTTTTCCCCTTAGACAAAACCTCAAAGCTTGCCTATAGGTTAATTACATTTCAGCTGCTGGATTTCATTGGGGGAGAAAGTGAATGAAATGTCAAGGTCCTTGTGGGGCTGAACGGACAGTGTTGCCTTCTGCCTTAATGAGTAAAAAGGAGTAAAATAAGGCTGGAAAGATATAGGATTAATGATATTTCTAAATATATTCTTCCCTTTTAGCAGGTCTTATTAGATTCATTCTTGTCCCCCAGGAACCTATCCCAAATCAAATAGAATTTTAAGGATAAAAATTATCTGTCTGAACAGCACTTGGAAGAAAATTCTAAGGTAGGGAAAACTTCAGGGAACAGCTGTAAAAATTCTTGTGTCTCTACTAAATAAGTAAATAGCTACTTTGTGTATTTGTTAAAGCTTCTGAATTTCAGCTTTTACTAGATTGCTCTTGCAAGTCTTTGACCCCTTATTGCAGCCTGTGAGGCCTTCAGCATTGACTTAAAGAAAGTGTACAAGAAAAATATTTCACATATTATTCAAAAGTAGATATGGTGTGTTGGTTCCCAAATTATCATTTGTTTGCATTGGCATCTATTGCCGTGAAGTCTGTAATTGCTAAATCCAGTGTTAGAAATGCCAGGTATTTCACAGTAAGCAGAATTCAAAAGCAAATCTGAATGGGAATCATCTTTCAAAGTGATTTCAAGTGTTTTGGCTGAAATTTGAGGGAAAAGCTATTTCTAATTTGATTTGCCTCCCTGCTGTGTACCCTTTATTAGCTAATATATTTAAGACATTGTGTTTCCCTGAGTTAGTGTTCCCATTCCTCGTATAGTCTAGGGTGCTGTTGGATAGGTGATGATCCGGAGGTGTTACATGTGGTCTCTGCTCCTGCTCCCCAGCACAGACTTCTTACGGATTTATCAGCAAGCGCAGCAAAGCTCTGGGTGACTTTATCTAGCAGCCAGAGCATGCTTTGGCCCCCGTGAAATAACCTTGTGTCTGATAAAACAATATCATGTGACTAAGTGAGTGGGAGTTGCAGCCCTGTCTTTATGCTGCAGGATAGGGGGGTTTTTCTCCCCCCATCCCCTTTTCTAACCAGGCACCAGACCACAGCAACTCTGAGGATCTTCAGGGACAGCCAGTCAGTAATTACTGCCCTTCCAAAGCCAGTCAGCTCATCAGCCCGGGGGCAATGTCTCTGGACTGGTCTGTTTCCCTTTTGTGTCTGGCTTGGTTTTTTGAGCCTCTCTGTTCTTCAGGCTCTGCCGTAACACCGGACCCGTGGATCACCTCATGCTGGTGACCGACGCTTTCTTCAGGCTGGCTGAGAGAGAACCTGCAAGGCTAGTGCTGCAGGCACAGCCCACTTCTTAGGCCTGATTTTTCAACTCATAAACTACAGCCCAAGATGCTAAAAAGACAAACTTGGGTTTATCTTTTCCTTTTAGACCAAGTATAGGTGCCAAAGTCTAACAGAGCAACTTACAAAATATCACCTAATCTTCAAGTGTTTCAACAGCCCATCCTCTGCTCCTTGGCTCTCAGATGTGGAGGCTTGAGGGAAGCAGCCCTAATGCTTTCCTTGTCTTTTATAGGCCAGTGTTTTCCCAAAGAGAGCTTTGTTTTAAATAATTTGCTGTTACTAAATATCTTTGGTTCCCTGTCCCCTCTTCCTTTCAATGACATATTGAAAATTTTGGAAAAACGACCTTTTAGATGTGAAGATTTTTTGTGTCTGATAACTGATACAGGGAAGTTGTAAAAAAGAGACAAACAACAGGAAAAAATATTTTTTTTTCTTGCCTTTTCTTCAGCCTGCAGACAGGATTTAACAGGCAAAGCAGTTGGCGATGGATATACTGTCTCTCATCTCATTTTGCTAGCATTTCTTTCACTCTAATACTTTTAATTTTATGCTTACCTGGTGGCTTGGGAGGCAAACATGTCTCTTATTTTTTCCTACTCTGACATATGTTGGAAGTATGGCTACTAAATGAAAATACTTTTATAATACAGTGAATACTAGAATAGTTATATTAGGCTGTACTAAGCAGCACAAAATTCATAATCTTCTCGGTGCTTTAGGTCAGTTAATTTATAAAATGAGAACATCTTGTACAAATACCAAGATAAGCTGAAATTTGAGAACCAAGATCAGTTGCATCCCACGTCTAATTAGGCACATATAATAAATTACAAATAGTGATTATGGAAGAAAGGAGGCGAAGGAGAGAAAGGCCACATATTGAGAAAAAAGTTTTCTGCAAGCTACTTAGGAGTAAATGAACCCTTTCTTTAATTATCTGCACTAGTCTTTGAAATGAGGTATCTGACTACAACTGTTCTCCAAAACTAAATTAAAATCCAAAGAAAATCCAGTTATGTTCAGAAAGCATTTGCCAAAGATTTCTTCATAGTGTAAAATAGCAAAAAGTGAAATGAAATTTGGGTGGTAGATATTCCCATGCTGGGCACCTCCCTCTGACCTTTGAGAAGAGAGATGGAATTTTTAGGATGATGATGAACAAACCCCCCAGGTCTCTGATCTGGTAAGTCAGTTATTGAATTCAGTGTACTAAAACTCAGTTGCCATACTGAGAGGGCATGTCTGGATTTTCTGGTGTTTAAGGGGTAAAAGCCTTTCTTGGGCTATTAACTGCCTGGTAATGTTTAACAAGGTAATAGGAAGGGGAGAAAAAGGCACTGAGAGAAAAGATCAACTATTGCTGCTTTTAATATAGTGTAAAGTAATATGACTCTGAGGCAGAACAGCTCTTCTGAAAGTTCATTCTTGCTTGGAAATGTAGGGCTTTTCCAGTTCCTGGTGGTAACGGGACTTTGGAAATACAGCACTCGCCCTTGAGGCAGAACTCAGCAGCATCTGACTGCTATACTGATCGATGGGGTAGTGTGAGAGATGTTTAATTCTCACAGAAATTTATTGCTGGTGGAGAATGATAATGGGGACCTTGCAGGGAAAAGAGGCTTACAGTAAATGGCTATTTATCTTGTGCTGTGTTTGTAGCATTTTGTTAAACGCTTAGCCTAACTCTTAGACTGAAGATTGTCAGTGATGTGGAATGTAAGTCAAATATTTTTCCCTGATGTCCTGTTCTGGATGAGTACAGTTAATGCCATTAAATGCAGGTAAAAGGATATTAGAAGAGAGCAAAGGGAGAGGAGGAGAAAGATGAATGATTCTAAGATTTTAGAGGTATTACCAGTGGTAAATGCCTAAGACCAATCAAAAATTAAGAATAAAATATCCAGACAAGTTGTAAACTCACTGTTGATGAAATTGAAGTTTCACATATTGCTTAATGATTATATTTTGCCATATAAAATGGTTTTCTAGATAATTGCAGATCGCGGATAGGGTTAGTGGGAGGGTCACATGAGAAAAAACTGTAAATTATAGAGGCCGTACCAAGGAGGCTCCAGTACAATGGATGCAGAAGTTGTCTAAGGAAAAAAAAATCAGGTGCTCTTCAGAAGAGGAGCTGTGGAAGTGAACTGGCAGGTACTGCTGAGGACTGTGAGATTGGACAAGTGCATGTTTGTCAGGCTGACACTGGAAAAAAACTTGGTTGAGGATTGAGTGAGAGCTTTGACAAGTTGATGGACTTCAATAGTGGTCAGGGCTTCCTAATGAATGATTAAATAGCTTCATCCATGCATATAAAATCTGTCTCATCAGTGTGATGCACATCTGTTTTTCTGTGACACAGTAGTCCATAATTAGTGGGATAGAGCACCAGAACTCTGCAGGAGAAATGAACTGAGCAGATATGCACGTTGTGAATGTATGGATAGTACTCACATTTGTTTGTACCTCTTGATGAATCAGGTATAATTTTCAAAGATGAAGTGTCAGTGTATGAAAAATGATTTGGTTTTACTTCAAATGGAGATAAATTAATAGAAACCACCCAGAGTGAACTGACACCTTGGATATAAGATAAAGAAGATCTAAAGGTTTGCATATTAATCAAGCTGTGACACTTTGTTCCTGACTACTTGTGCTGCTGTCTCTTGCCTGCACAGAAAGTCAGTTTAAGGCCATTCTTAACAGAGTATGACTTCCTTTCCTAATCCCTGCTAGACTCAAAGGTGCCATCAATCCTCATCTGAGTTTGGAGGCTAATATAAACTTTTTTTCCTCCCTTCTCTACCTTGATATACAACTTTGTGTGGGGAACACGTTTCAATATTTTAAGCCTTTAATTTATTGTGGCAAAATGTAAAAAAATATTTTTCCAGCTTATGTTTTTCTGCTAGGTAACTGGCAACTTGCTTCTGAAGATGCTGCCCTCTTAGTATTCAGTCTGAGAGTCGGTTCAGTGGTGATCTTCCTCAGATCAGTAAAGACATCATTAAGCTCTCCCAGAAGACAGTCTGTGTGAGGGTAGCAATGATCCCTGCTTGCAGCTCAGCTGAACCCATCCCTAAAATTCTTTGAGATTGGTTTAGTTTTGCTGTTTTCTTTCTGTCTGTCTGTCTTTCTGTTTCTCCTGCAATACTCAGCCCGTTATCTTATTTTTCCTTTTCTGACAGGAGGTCTAAGTGTTAAAATGCTTATTAACATAAGCCAAAGCTATGAATTGAAGTACACCCACATTCAAACTGGAAGCTTACCATCTGAGCCCACCTCTGCGTGAAGCCCATCTCTGGTGCTGCCTTCAGACTATTTGGACTGAAGAAGCACTGGGAACATCAACACATTTTCTCTTTATTGTGACTTCAGATGCATTTTGGAGAGTTCTGTACAAGTTTTTTACTTTACCCATCTCTAATTTGTAAAGCTATTGCTCTCTTAATCTTTCATGTAGATGTAACTGCATTAATGTTGCCATAAAGAGGTTTTAATTTGCTATAACGTGACCTAGCATGCATAAAATAGAGGTTGTCTCAGAACTAGCTATGTAGTTTTCATTTGATTAAGTACATAATGATATATTTGGCAAACTTGGTATTTTGCTTCTTTCCTANAGTCTGAACAACTGCCCTTTTGCTGGGAACTTTGCATAACTTAGGTCTAATGTAAACTTAAGAAATTAACAATTCAGTGAATATTTGTTGTTATTGTGTTAGGGGTTTTGTTGTTCTTTTGATTTTTTTTTTTTTTAAAGGATGGAATCAAGGAAAATTCTGAATGATTACTGACAGTACTGCCTTAAGTGAAAAGAGAAATAAGGCATGATAGAAACGTGGGGCTGCTTAAAGCTGCTGTGCTGGCACTGGATGGAAAATTTTAAGATTTGTTTTCATCTAACATGAGCTAGGTTGAAGGCTGGATTCATGAGATAAAATGACATCAAGAGCTAGGTTATGCTGTTCCTATGAGCCTTGCATGCAAATAATGATGTAGATTTCACTATATGAATGATAGCAAAGTTCTTGTAAATGCAAATTCGTTATAAGCAAAAGTTAGCCAAGATTTGCATTTAACTGGATGATGGTGAGCAAGGTTTGCAGATTAGCAGCAAGCAGTACAACTTCATAGTAAGGAGGAAACTAAATACTGTTGTGTTACAATCTTATGTGCTCACTGAATTAATTTATAAGTCTCTTTCAATAATTCTTCCTCTAATCACTGCAGAGAAAATGGTAATAACAAACAGGGTAGAGAAGGAAGAGGGCTCAGAACTTAAAGGCTGGATGAGCTGGTGGATAACCTTGACCCAGGGTAGGAAGCAAAGCAGGTGTAATGGTGAATAAAATTGGTGGTGGCCACTGTCTAGCACGAAGATCAAATGGCACAGAGCAGAACACATTTTCTCTTCCCTCTCCCTTGCCCAGTAATGTGGCCTGGTCTATACTGTTTATTAGGAATATCTCCTGGCTGTGCTCAGCTGAGGAAAGGGGGTGTTGAAGTGCACCAGGGAAGATGTCAGCAGTCTTGGTGATGCTTAAGCCTGGTTAATCACCGCCATGAGCTTGAAGGCATCTTGATTCTCTGTCTCTAAATTGCCTGTAGTCAAATACTCTTGTCCCTTTTTTAGTCCCTTGTACACTTTAGGCAGGGCCTGTGCCATGTCTGGTTATCTGGGGTATTTACAAGTGCTGTTTTCAGTTTAACACTCCGTTGGTGCACTCTTATGACCTTCATTATTTTTATGGAGGTAATCAATGATGCAATCACAGGTATTACTAAAGGCACACAGTGTTGAAAGAACCTGGCTCCATCTCTTTAACAACCTGGGTGTGAGGATGGGGGGCTGACATCAGGCCCTTGGGAGTGGCTGCTTTCCAGGCTGAATGAGCTCAGCTGTCTCAGCCTCTCCTGACAGGACAAGGGCTGCAGTCAGGTCATCTGCAAACGATTAACGGCAGGTTTCCTACAAACCTTCAGTTTTCAAGGGGCGAGATGTGTGATGATTTGTCATGCTCTGGTCTGGTCAATGAGCAGTGTTCTGCCTCAGGACTGCCCCATCCTTCAGCTTGTGTGTGCGATGCTGGTGGAGAAACAGTGTCTTGGAAGGTAATGAAAGGGGCATGAGCATATTTTTAATATGCTGTTGGCAATTGGAAGCAAATATTCAGGCTTTCCAGTGAGACTGTTTAATGGTAAGACGAGCAAGCAGAATGGTGTCGCAGGACATTTGGGACTCATTAGTGTTCTGAACTTGAAGATGTGTTACCTTTCCAGCTGATGCCTGGTTTCCTAGTCACCTGTAAAAAAATCCCCCTTATGTTTTATAGTCAGAAAATGCAGTACTGACAATGCAAAAAAATTATCCAGTGTAGATGGTTACAAAATCCAGTAACAAATACCCTCATCAAAATCATCCTGCTAGAAAAGAATCAGAACAGAGGACTCCACTGAATGTTTTTGCTTATAGTTATATAAAACCCCTGTGGTGAGATGGAGTTAAGACTGACATGCTTGTAGCCATTTAAGAGCAAAAAAATCTCAGTGAGGGATATTAGTTATCCCCCAAACAAGTACTACATATCAAAAAATAATTTGCTGTCAAAGGAAATCTTAACACTTCAAAGATTGGAAATACAGTATTAAGGGATCCAAGAAACATTAAAGTAACAATGCTGTTCAGTAAGAAAAATAAAAATAATTGGTGTTTATGGTATCAAGATGACCTTTTTATGTTCCTTCTCTGCTTTCATTAGCATAAAGTGCTTGATTTAAGGAAAGTTGCTCCATCTATGATCAGTGAGCATAGCTCAGTTTAAATTATGTATAGATATGTTTGAGTTAGAGTACAGTGTGTTTTATATGCTTATTTGTACTGGTTTATTTCCTTCATACTTGATAGTTTTGTGCATTAAGTCTCAGTAAGAAAAAATGTTCATAACTTATTGTGTAATATCAAAATCAGAGGGATTGATGGGGGACTAAGTGGATCAGGCAATTGCTGCAGCTACATGAAAACATTTCACAGATGGTTTGATAGTATGCGAAATGCCAAAAAGGCTTCCAGTGCCTAATTCCTCAGCTAAGAAGAAACTTTGCAGCCTTTAGTGGGCAGTCACAACTTGCCTGAGAAGAAAAGCCAGTCACCAGGGACACACCTACTGTGTCAGTGCCAGCAGAGGTTGTTGCAACCTTGTGCATTCCACCAGCTTGTGGGAGGGGTGGCCTTGATCAACATTTCTTAATCAAAGGACTGGCGAGTTTTTCTGAGAAGAAGCTCAAATGCATTTGGGTCTGGTTTGTGCTATACTGATACAGTGGATTTGCATTCTGAATACAAGAAAAAAATAGCTTTTCTGTGTGATAATTTTTTGTGTTTAACTTTCCCTTCCCCATCCATCACCCTGTTTTGTGTTCTTGTCCATGAGCATTGGAAGGTGCAGGTGCTTTCTGTCTGTATTTGCTGAGGTTCCTTGTGTCCTGCAGTCCCTCAGGTGTGTCCTGGACTGTAAGGCACTGAAAGTCCCTTCCAGTCTGCATAATTCTGTACTCAGGGACATCTTGCATGATATTTAATTAATTTTGATCATATGAAAGGTTAAGAATCTCTGTTCTTCATTTGGGGTAGAAAAAGGCCAACACATGCTAATTTTTTTTAAAGTGAATTAAAGTGGAGTAATTAAGCTCAATTTAAGTAATGGTTTTATTTGTAGTCTCAGAGCAAGTACGTATTATCTACCCCAACATGTGTGCTTTAATTGTCACACCCCAAAATATTCAGATACCTGCTAAAATAGGGAGGAAGGAAGATAATGCATAGTTTCCTTAGTTTGTCTGGGTTTTGTATAGGCTATGAGAAACAGAAATACCAGTATATTCATAATGTTTTTTCAGGACAAGAAGTTGATTTAGATCTAGAAAAATTACTTGCTTTCCCAGCACAGAGGTATGCTGCTGTGCAATTTGTTTCCCACCAAATCAACCTGAATGTGTTGAGTTTCAGTGTGGTGCTGAAAAATAAACACATTTTGTATCTCAACAATTATTGTGAGCTGCCTCAGTTTATTAAATGCCCTGAGGCCTGTGTTTAAACAAAATGGACAGAAATGGCAGGTGAGCATTTCCCTAAACTGAGAAATAATTGACCAATTTGTGGCAGATGACAACTATAATTTTGCAAAGAAAGAGACTTTCTAGTATATATTATGATATTATTATTGTGATAAGCTCAAGAAGTCACTGCACGCTCCTATGTTTTGAGACTTGTAACAATACTGCAAACTCCTGTACTGGGCACTGAGAAAATGATAACATTGGCTTAGGTTTTAAGGGAGTGCTCCAGTTTTTAAGATAGTTTTCCAGTCTTGGACTGATTAATGGTTAACTCCTTTTTCTAAAGCCACCAAAGCTGAAAGGATTCTTAAACTGAAACTTGAGAATCTCTCAGAAACTTGAACTTGGAGAAAAATAACAGAGGCCACAAGTTAGCAGCATTTTATGACATTGCAAGTATTTCATCATGCAGCATGAAAACAATTTGGCAAGGGAATAACAACATTGTCTGAAATGCAGAGTGAGATCTAAGTGAGCTAGACTACCTAAACTCTAAAAATAATGTGAAAGAAACAACCTCCCCCCAATTTACCTGTCAAAGGCAGCTTCCAGCTTCCTCACCCTTCAATTTAATGTAGGATACATCATTCAAGATTTCAATTACAGCATGTATGTCAAAGAAAAGCCTCTGAAGAGAAAATAACTAATTTAAATATTTTTCTGCATTTAATATATGAGTTGTTTGTTGCATAAAAGCAATTAAAGATACTGTGTTCATGTGTGGTATGGAGGAAGAGATGACAATTGATGCATTCCAGGAAAGAGAAACTTTTTAAAATTATGAATGCCAGGCTAATTTGTTTCACTCTGAGCCATTGCAATTGTGCTGCTGGGCTGTTGTGCAGTCTTGTCAGCTGTTTGCCTGAATATAAATAACTGTAATTTTCACACTTGTCTCTTCCTACCATTTGTAAAAGCCGTTGGTTACAACACCAAATTAAATTGATATCTGCTGAGCAGGTTTTGATACAAAAAGTTCTCAACAGTTTTTGTTTTTTTTTTTCCCAATCATTTGTAAAAACCCCCACAAATGGACTCCGAGGCATCCAGGAGTTCTGTTTTCAAGCATGCTGTAGTTCTCTGTCAGGGAGCTTTAGTGGTGCTTTTCTCTTGAGCTCACTTGTGCTATGCAAAGCCCTCCTGGCCCTGTCAGGGCTGCGTGGGAGGATGACCCTCCAGGCTGCCTGTGCAGGGGCATCAACAGCTGCAGAGGGAGAGGGTGTGGTGTGGGAGCATTTCCCTTGAAAAATGATCTCCCATCCTGGATTCTGATTCCAGTCAGAGGTGAAACCAAGGATGTAGCTTTCCATAAACAAGCAAGTTTCTTCCCATGTTCAAGGAGGGTGCTGTGGTTGTTGCTAATCCATTTTGCAAAACCTTGCTTTGAACCCCTTTTCTAGGGCTGAAGGGAGTATAGAGCTGGAAGAAGAAATATACTGGTGAGACCAAGGTGCTGTCTGGTCTCATCCCCCCTTGGTCTGTGCTTACAAGTGAATATTTGCAACAGTCTGTGGCAGAGGAGGGAACAGGAACCCTGTCCCGTGCCAGCCTCCAGCAGTGAGTGGTCTCCCTAAGGCAGTGGATTTGGGGTGTGTGTTATGTAGGATTTGTACCTGAGCTAAGATACTTGCAGGAGTGTGACTTCTTCAGCCCACTACAGTTTTCTTATACCTGTGCAATTTTCAAAACGATGATTTCTAATACTAGGGAAACATGCAAATGTTTGACTAGGCTTTAAGACTTTCTGGTATCTCCAAGGGAAGAAAGGTCCTGGGGAGTGCTTTGCTCCTTGGTTCTGTTTTCAAGCGCAGGTGTAGCTTGTGTGTGTGGGGCAAGAGGCAGCTCCCTGGCCTGGGCCAGTGTTGTGAAATCTTATGTGGACATAGGCACCCCTTAACTGCTCTCTTGGACTTCTCTTAGAAACATTTTGGTCAGACTGGTTGTACGATTGTTAAGGTTGGGAAAGATCTCTAAGAGGGTTGAGCCCAGCTGTTAACCCAGCAATGCCATGTCCACCACTAAACTGTGTCCCCAAGTACCACATCCACACATTCTTTAAATATCTCCAGGGATGGTGATTCTGCCACTTCTCTGGTCAGTCTGTTCCAGTGCCACTCCTCAGTGCTTGCTTCCCCACATTGGGTACAGGAAGACCATAGGATCTAACTGGTGATGGGGAAAAAGTTTTACCAAGGTTTCTGTCCTCTAGTGTTTCAGGGACTTCTGGATTCATTAATCAGCTGGCCAGACCAGCAAGACATCTCCTCAAACAAACTGATTTTACAGGGTTCAAAACTATCACTATTTTGGGAACTACGGCTACTTTTTGTATTCATAGACTGGTGAGAGACTGGTAATTGGACTCCCATGTAAAGGATTTTAGGCCTGTAGCAAGGAAGAGCAGGTACTATTGTATCAGACGTCTGGAAATTTTCAGAGTAATGGGTTGAATTTTTCAAAGTTGAAAGTACTATTATTTGGTGCATGAGTACAATGACAGAAAAACCTTTGACAATGGTTTATGTAAGTTTTCTTACTCTGAACTGGACACAGTTTAGGAAAAAAAAAAGCATTTGCTTTTGTCCCAATTATTTGTGAAACTAAACAGATTTATGCACTTGAAAAGCAGCAGCAATGTGACTCTTATTACTGATTGTAAAAATACCTGGAAAAACTATCTGACCAGATACCAGCAGTGTCTGAATGTTATAAACACCCTTGGAAAGGTATGGCTTGCCTCTCCCCTTCCAGTGAATTGGCACCTCTGCCAGTGTGCTGTTGGGTAACACAGGCTGCCCATGGAAACTGAAAGTGGGGAAAACAAACCCCACACAGGAAAGCAGCAGCCTTTGTTGCTGCCTTAGCTGTTATGTGCAGGACCCTGGAGCTCCCTGGAAGGGAGGAAGTCCCCCTGGCATCAGCAGGAGCTGTGTTGGCATTAGTTGAAAATGAGTGTTTTTCTGTGTACCAGTGGGAACTTCCATTTCCAGCCCTGAGCTGTGTTTCAGCCCTGTGCTCTCAGGAGAGCCACTGGAATTGCAGGTGTGTGAGTTAATCAGGCAGCAATTGGCTCATGGGAGAATAACAGATTTTCTTGCATGTGGCTGGTCTTAACTCACTTAAAAGAACTAAAGTAGGAGGCTGTTGGCTGCTGCTGGTTTTTTGTCTCTGTATTTGTAGGTTTTCTAACATCTGTAAACATTGGACCTGAAAAGGTTGTTCATGAGAGGAACGGAGCAGTCTGGTCTCCCTGCCACAGTGCTTTTAGTGACAATGTCTAATCTTAAGGAAAAAAGGGTGTTTACTATAAAATGAAAAAAAGAAAAGGAGGATGTATTTATATTCTGTTAAAACATTAATGATTTGTCTGTGTAGATTTTCTTCATTTGACATGAATGTCAAAAATGTGGTTTGCTATAATATGGAAATATTGCTCTTCTCTTTATTATCCACTTTATTGTTATCCTTCTTGTGCTACAAGTTGCAGAAAAAATGTTTTGGCTGTTCTTTCTTCTGAAATCTTTGTTTCTGTTTATTTTCATGCCTTACTACTATTCCTTTGATGTTTTTGGGCTTTCAACTCTCATGTTGTCTGTCTTTTTGAGAAACTTTCCAGTTTTCTAATTGCTCTTCAGATCTCAGTTTGATCCCCAAAATGGTTTTTAATGGTTTAGTTTAAGGTCACCCTTCAGAGGCTTGCAAAGGCCATTCTGAAAAGTGCCCTCAAACAGCTTCTACCAGCCCTGGAAATAGACGGGGAAAAAGTAGCCTGTCATCTCTTGGATGTGTGTGGCTGCTGACCTTTGAGGTTGTATTCTGTCGGTCATAGGTCTTGGCTTTTCCCGGTTCAGGATAGTGGAACAGAGGCTCTGAAAATGAATCCCTGATTTACTGTCCTAGATATGCTTTGTCTTGAAGACCTCACTGGTTTTAATGAAGTTTCTTTCATACATGAGTGTTTGTCCAACACTTTCTTAAAACAGAAGTATGGTGTGTTTGCCAGAAATGAAAACACCTTCTAGAAATAGACTTAAATCTGTGAAAATCGAAATGAAACAAAACCACCCAAAAGTAATAGTAATAATGATAGTACAGAAAACCAAAACCTCGAATCCTGCTCATCTCATGACACTGCCATTGTCGTTCCTGTAGAGCTTGTGCTAAAGTTCCTCTGAGAGTTCTTTCAAACCCTGCCCAGTGCTGTGGGCTCCTGGGTTCAGAGACCTGGGTTTCTTCCATAACTGTTCGGAAAGTGTCCCTTCACTACGGCTGGCTTGAGCTGTTTTTCTCTGCCTGTATTGTAAACTGATCCCTGTAGGCATGAGCTCATGTACCTGTGCAGTAATAACGAGATACCCGTGTGCTCTTGCACAGAGCTGTTCATGGGTGGAGCTCAAAGCACACCTCAGGGGAGATCAGGTGTACTGGCTTAGCTTTGTACAGGTGATACTGAAGCTTCTGGACTAGCTCAAGGTCACTTAATGGGCCAGCAGCAGATGTAGGAGCAGAACCTGCACCTCCTGTATTCCTCTGGGGTCCATCTGTCATGTTGTGCTGCTGCAGCTTCTGTTTAACACAAATTACTAGCAGCTCCATAACTGTTGATGTCTGGCTGGATCTTCAACATCCTTTTGTGCTGCAAAGTCAAGGACTGGCACTGCTGAAAGAGAGCAACAGGAAAATCTGTATAACTTTTTTTTTTTTTTTGGAAGATGCTGTTTGAAAGGTGATATTGTTGTATGTAAAGTAGAAATACATTTACTTGGAAGAATAGGATGAGATCCCCAAGAGCATGAATCACATTAGGATCTGTGGCTAATGCTGTGTTAGCTATGAGGCCCCAGAATAATTAATTGCAGTTTATAACTGGACCTGTGGCTCATGTCATGATGGTAATGCTCAGTCCTCGTTTGCTGCAGGTCACTCTCAAGGCACAAAACCCCATGTGAGGGGGGAAGCATAGCGCAGTCCAGGAATGCTGCCCTATTCTGGTATGGTGAATGGACTTGTGGTGCAGGCAGCCTTTGGGATCCAGCAGATGTGCCTTCATTTCCATTTTCAGCCCCAACATGTCACTATTCCAGCAGGGACTGGGTGGGGCCCTGGGCAGCTGATGGTGGCTGCTGCAGCTCCTGCAGTGTATGACTGTCCACACTTGCTGTGTGCCGGGGGAGGTGGAGAGACAAAAGGGGAGGACAGGGGCAGCAAGTGTTGCTGTCACCAAGTCTCCCTTGCTGCAGTGAAGGGAGATTAAAGAGATAGATTAATCAGACGGTACTGGAAAGTCTGACATCCTGCAAGGAATTCAGGAAGGTTCTAATGGTGATAGATAATTGTGTGAAATCATGTTGTCACAGCTTAACTTCATGCACTAAGGTACCTCTGAGGTGCTTTCCTGACTTGTAAAGCTTTACGAAGCTTCTGTTCTTGATAAGAGTGTTTGCTTTGTGTCTCTGTGCTTTCGAGTCATGCCCATCCCATCAGCTTGACTCTGGCTTCCCTGAGCTGTGCACATCAAGTTCTGCACTGTTCCTTGGTACTGAAAAAGTTATTGTTTCTGGGGAAAAAAAAAAATGAAATGTGTGTTCACTGTGGAAAGAATAAGAAGAGATATTAGTGTTTAGCAATATGCATCTCTGAATTAACCAACATTATTGTATCAGGTCACTTGTAAGAATGATTGCTTTGTTGTATGACTTTTCAATTTCACAACCTGTTCTTATTTAGTTGTAAGTTACATTTACTTCAAAGTTTCCTGGATATTGACTGAATTGCTTTTAACTAATACAGCGACATCCCCTTATAAATCAAAGTTTATGGCCTTGACTTGTGGGAAGAGGTAAGATGGACTTGAGCTACAGGATGTGGGATGCACCTGCAGAGTGCCATGGCAGCACAGGAGAGCTTGTCTCTGCCTGACCTTGAAAGGAAGAAATGCTCCAGGGCACACAGCCCTGCAGAGAGGAGCCCGCCAGACACACGGACAGCAGTGACCACCCCCGTAAGGACATTAAGGAGTGTGCTGCTGATGTGGCAGTGTGTGCTGGGTCACTCAGTAAGAGTTACCCTGTAAGGAAATCCTGTACCGTGTAAAAAGAGTTTGCCTTTTGTAATAAACGTCTCAGTCTCCCTGCTGAACTGAATCTGTGCAATCAGTTGTCACATTGACTCATACTCTCTTTATTTTCTGTCCATCTAAACAACCCACAACTACTGCTAGCTAAGTATTTGAGTGTTCTGCCTGTCAAATGTGCCCCATATTATGAATGGGAGAGGGGAGATCTTTGAGAAATCCCTGCCTTTCCAGGTTTCTGGCAGTAGATAGCAGCTTTATGGAAGTGGCCAGCATGCCAAGACCCACTCTCACCTGCAAGTTCTTAATAATGACCGATCACGCCTACTATAATGTGAATTATTTATTGAGGAGACCAAGGAAAACAGACATAAGACTTGAACCGATTTACTTACTACACAGGAATAAACCAGAAAGAATTACTAGTAGATAATAAAGGTACCTATGTTACAGCTAGTGAAGAAATAGTGTAGATTAGGAGTCAATGTCACTTACCAACAAATGATAGTCTTGTGCAGAGAATCTCCTAATTTTTCTCAATCCCAGGGAAGTAACTTGACATGAATGTCTTCATGGTGAGGAGAGCTCTCCACACACTCAAAGAATGTATAAGAGATTTCTGATTTCATGAAAATCATAGTGGTCTTTTATAGTTGTAAAAATGTTTGTCTGGCAGTCACTTTATTTTTGGTTCATCCTTTCTCATGCCAGGACAGGATGCCTGTTGCTGGTTAAGGGGGTTTCCAGCTGAGATAATTCATCACATGACAAATCGTTCCAGTCTGATTTAACCATGGGGGAAGTAGACAAGCTTTTGCTGTATCGGGGGTGAAAGGTCCTGCCACACCCCATCACAAAATATTGTTTAACAAAGCAGGTTTTCCGATGACTTTCAATTTTTAGCATAAATATATAACCCTAGGAAGTACTACAGGCATTCTTCCTCTCCAAAGCTATAGATTCCATTCAATTAAATTTTGAGCGTGAACAGTAAATTACTGTAATACAGAAAAGCAGTGTGAATTGGGATGTGTTTATGGCACTTGGAACCCATTACTTGCCTTTGAACCTGGTCCAGGGTTGTGATGATATGATTGTACGCAGTGGCTGAGATGGGAATG
The DNA here is from genome assembly GCA_013400735.1 of Pomatostomus ruficeps. Taxonomy (NCBI): domain Eukaryota; kingdom Metazoa; phylum Chordata; class Aves; order Passeriformes; family Timaliidae; genus Pomatostomus; species Pomatostomus ruficeps. Next base: position 237,158 of record VYZT01001396.1, on the reverse strand, counting down.
TGGGGTACTTCTGTGAAAATCTTGACGTTTTGGTTTATTCTGTCTGTGGTAATTGCCATGGTTAACCCAGCCTGTCCTTAATACCAGCTCTATATAAAACCCTGGCTTTTTACTGCGGCACCCTTTTAGTGATGTTCTTGGTGGACTAGAGATCCAGGACTTGCATGTTGAGAGAAGTGCTTGTTCACTGATTTCATTAAAATGAAAGAAATAATGTTCTGGAAGCCTTTTTGGTTGTTTTAGCTTTTGGTACCACTTGTTATAAGCCCTGAATTTTGAGTTTAATTTAACTTGGCAGTATGCATCTAACTTCCCTTTCCATAGCTGTCAAAAAGCCCTTTATTTATTAGTGCCTACAATGTAGCTGTTTCTGCACTTTAGATTTAAAACATGATCTTTAAAAGCGGCAACCAATATAACACTGGGTGTCAGCAGCGCATCTGTCATGTCAGAGTGCTGTTTAGGAAGATAAAACCGATGAGATGTTGTTTTTGCAATATTTACGTGTCTCCTCTCATACCTCACTTCTGTGAAATCCATTGCTGTTTAGGGTCTGTGTAGAGCTCTGTTCTTGCAGGTGGAAACAAGTGCTGTGTTCAAATGGCTTTGCAGTGCTGGGCACATCAAGGACATTGCTCTTCTATGAAAGGAAACTTTGGAGGTTTTATCTTGACAAGAGTCATGGGATTTTTGGATATTAAAAAGTGTGAAAGCATTTAAAAGTCAAACAAAAGTCCTTAAACAACATGAAATCCTTTCTCAAATCTGTTTTTACTTAAATCTTTGACTAGGATTTAATATTTCTCTGATGTATCTCATCAGTTTATTAAGGATATCTGGAAATCTCTTTTCTCACCATGTAACACCTAAGCCTAGGGTAGGATTTTTCACTTTTACTGTGAACATGAACTTTTTATTCAAAACAGCCATCTGATGAGTCATTCTTTCATTCTTCCAGTGGAAATAAATTGTCTTTTTCTGGCATATTTCCTTCTCCCAAGATCTGGAATAAAAAGGATAGTAATGTTCTCTTTCTGTCACAGATCTGTAGTTCTTAAAAGAAGTTCCCTTGGAGATGGATGAATTACCTGTAATGGTTTTGTTTACTTGTCCTGTAATGTAGCAATAGCTGTATTTACTGGAGCTCTTTTAAAATCCTGATGGTTGTATTTGTTTTTCATCCCATCAAAGACCAAGCCCGAATCCCATCAAAGTCAGTTGGAAACTACTGACTTTTTCAGGCTTATATTAGAGCTATGGGCACTGCAGAACACTTCAAGGCAGAGCTTATATCCAAACACCTTTCTTCAGAGCATCTTTAATGTTTTTTCTCTGTTGGCAGAGAAGCAGAGTTATGGACAACCTTGGACAGGCTTATTTCTTTAGATGGGAGCTGCACTCCAGTTCAGGGTCAGAGCACAACTCATTCTCACAGAGGAGGCCTTTTCTACAAGCAAGGAGAGCTGGTAATGATGCAATGCTCCCTCTCCAGACGCTTGTTACACTCCCAGCAAGCTGGACCTGAATGCTTTCATGCTAGGAAGGGTTAAGTGGTTTCTGCAGCATGTGATTATATTGTTCTGGCTTTTCTGTGAACAGAGCAGCCTGCGTGGTGCTCTTGCATGGCTTTGCAGGGACCTCCTGGCCCAAGCATCCATCTTCCCCTGTGTAGGTGTTTCCCTGACTGGTGCCAGCCCCTAAATACAATTCCACCTCTCAGACAGTGCCTTACAGCTCTCAGATGAATGTGTGAAGCTCACAAGGTGCACTCTCTCATCCTTGGGTGCTGAGGACAATTTGTGAGCTGGTTACTGTAAACTGGTTCCTGTACCTTGGTTTGACCATCCAAGGTGGCCTGGGGTACACTAACAAATACAGAGATAATGCTTGCAAACCCCAAATTCTAGTGGAATAAAGGTTAAAAAAAGTGTTTAGCAAGGCAGGTTTTTGGAGGAGGAAGGCCTTACCTTTGCTCTCTCTGCGTCTCATTTTCTGAGAGTGGTTAACAGCTGTCTCTGGGTTGTAATAGCTGACATCTCCTGTGGCATTCTCCAGAGGAGGATGACCCTGCTAAAGGAGGCTACTGGGGCAGCCCTGGCCCCCTCTCTCTTTCCTCCTCTCTTTATTCCCACTTTGTGCCCGTGGCTGAGTGTAACCCAGATCTCCAGTACTGTCCATTTTTGCTCCCCTGTTTTTCAGAAATTCTTGATTAAATTACGATATAAATTAAAAGCATTGAAACATTCTTGGCTTCAGTTCTGTAGATGTTCTGTGTGTCTTCCTGAATATTTAAAACAGAGCAGTTTGGCTTTGCACATTGAATGCTAAGAGAAATATGGTGTAAATGTTGGTAAAGATGTATAGTTTAGTTTGCTATGATGAGCAATCTAAAAAACCCCAACAAACCAACCTGATATAAGCGTAGGCCTGCCAACACACTTGGCAAACCCTTTTGAGATAAGCATCGCATTTAATGTCTGTGTTTTGTTAATGACCAACTTCAACAGAAGCTCAAAAGCATAAACAAGCGTTTACAAGATTTTCCTTTGAAAAATCTGAGATTCACAGCTATACACAGAATAAATAATACAGGGAGAGGAAGAGGAGGTCTAACTTCAACCAATATCCCTTAAGCAAATGAAAGCCATTTGTACCATCTGATGGCAGATGTGTCTTTCCAGACATGAGGATAAAGACTGACATAAATATCTCACCCTTTTAAAAGGGAAATTACAACTGTCTTCTCAGCAATTGTTTTATCTTCTTTTTGGTAATAGCACCCATACTACAGGGAAGGTAACTGGAACTGTCTGTTCTCCTTTCTTCACTCTGCTGAAGTCTTAAATGGTTGAGACTGAAACATCTTACTCTGTCACTGCAAAAAGACAAGGTTGGTAGGACAGCAGGCTGTCCCTCAGCAGTTAATGAGAGAGTGCCAGGTAACATTAGGGCTAGGGACTGTTTCATAGTTTTGTATGATATCTAATATTTCTTGTCCTTTCTGTATTTCTTATTTTTGCCAAAATACGAGCTGTGTGGTAGGTAGCAGAACTACAACACGTAGGCATACCTGATCTGATTCTTTTAGAGAAGCTGCCTGTTTACCAATGGAAACTGAAGTGAAATGTAGGTTGGTAACATCTTAAACACTTAGCTTAACTTAAAACTCTGGAATTAAGGTCACATATGCATCTGTGTCTCTCCTCAGGTATCCTAGCATCCTGATGACCTCTGTCAATAAGAAAATCCCTGACAACTGGGGCAAACCTAATGATCTGAATAGAAAAATGTCTCAAAGCCCCCTCTTGTCTCTTTTAAGCCCAAGGGAGAAAAACCTTCTAAAAACTCTAGGTACTTGACAGAATATGAATGCTGAAATGTCTGTGTGTTAAGCTTGTTTAACCAGCCTGTGTCCTGTATAAATCTGGATTAATATATCCATGGAAACAATTCCACAGCAATTTAAATGGCTTAGAAGTTTTGTGTGAGTTTTTGGATTTGTGAGAAAATTAAAGGTCATGCCATTGGTGTTTTTTCAGCACTGCTAAGCACCCTTTATCTAAAACTGCTCTGAAATAGGTTTTCTTTTCTATAAATTTTTGCTCCTTGAGTATATGCTTTTACAGTATCGAGCATTTTGAGTACTTGTATTTTGAAAGAGTGTATAAGAATATCTAATTTCTTTTTAAGATATCCTCTTTATTCAGTGTTTCATAAGTATGCCTGGAATACTTCTGATTGTTCCCAGGTTCCAGGTGGTTCCCTTAATTGCAGGTTTCTGCAATACAGAGGTGAACTTCAGCTTTAATCACCTTTCTGATAGCACATGATGATTTTTGGTTGGTTGATATCAGTCACTTAATCTGTCTGATAATAGCATTTTGTCATTAACATTTTGTTCTTTGAAGACAAATTGTCTGATGTGTCTGCACATAACAGGGAAAGCTTTTTCCTTTTTTTTTGTTTGGTAGCTGGGATTTGTCCAGTTAACTTTTGTGAGTACCTTGTAACTTGCCCTATATTTTGGTGGATCTGGCCTTTGAGACTATAGGAGGTGACAGCAGAAACCATGGGATACCTGGGCAGGCAGATGAATTAAGGGAGAACTTTAAGAATGAGCTTTTAAAGGTAAACTGCTTTCAAGCGGAATTTCATTAAAGCATTTATTTTTAACACCATGCCTGGAAACCCATTTGTTTTGATCTGTGGTGCCTTATTTAGATTAACAGTTACCCTAAACCCATAATAACCATTACAAAAGTATGTAATCATTCCCATCCTAAGAGTTTGGGAGTAATTGGATTTTTTTGGGCTCCTGTTAGTAAAGTGCTCACCTACAAACACCTGAGACCAGGGCTCTTAGCAGGAGCTCAGCTGGTGCGGTGGAGTCCCGCTTCCCTGTGGCTGTGGGCTGCAGATGGATTGGCTGTTGCTGTTCCAGTCAATGATTTTTCTCTTTCCAGCTCTTCCCTGCATTTGTAGTGCTATAAAAGAACGGCACAGCAGAAAAAAGTGGAATCATGTTTTAGCAAGGGGAGCCTGGGATTTTGAATGTTCAGTGTTTCTCCTCACTGCACCAACAGGAAGGCTGGTAATATGCACCTCAAATACCAAGTTTTGGTGCTAGAAAGCCTTTTTTGAGGCAGATCACAAACCTTTAAAGAGAGATCATGATCCAGTTGCTGATGCAACCTGATTACACCAGTGTGAATGGACCTGCCAGGATACAATTCAAGAAACTCCTTGTATTCTTTGTCTTCTAGCCAAGATACAATTGTTAATGTCACTATCACAATCTTTATTTTTTTACTGATAATTGACCTAATATACTATTTATACTATATAAAACATGTGCTTATTCTCTCAGGGCTGATTTATGATGTGATAACATTTAATTTGTTACTTTGCTTCAGAGGTCTGGTAACTTTAGACATGGAATGTTTTCATAATATATTGAAATTGCTAATTATGAAGAAAGAAAATGTGTATTTTAGACTGAAATATTTTAGATGAAACCAGCTTCTCTTAGTCATTGTTGGGTTGTGGGAGAATCCCTTGAATTGGTAAATACTGGTCATTAGTTCACCAGTTTCCAGTCATGACTTGCTCATCTCCAGAGCATCGAATTGCCCTGCTCATGAACTGGGCATTTATGCATGCATACATGATTAGGCAGATGCCAAGTGCCCTGCTGTGCAGCAGAGCTGATGTTTACTGAGATCACTGCTTTTTGTGGGGGTGCTCCAGGGGCAGCCATCACTGGACCTGTGGTAGAGCATTTGCTGAGGGGTTTTGGCAGCCCAGGGGGTGGGGGAATCTAAAATCAGCCACCCAAAGGGATGGCCCAGGGGAGTTTGAGACAGGACCTTCTTGGAGGGACAAGAGGCAGCAGGGGTTTGGGGTGAGCCCTCCCAAGGACCATCCCAATCTGAATTATTATTTCAGCCTGGGTCTCCGTTCAGTCATTGTAAGGCTCTGATGTTCCTGTCTGTGACTTTGCATCCAGCTGATAATGTCTGGGCCCTGCTACCCAGTCACCCTGAACTTCTGTGGATGCAAATTCCCTGTTTTTCAACCTTCCTATTATAACTCATGTATTCTGTCTGCGTGCTGCCAAGTACTACTGGAGGTATGGGTAATCCGTAAGGATTTATTAAAAGCTGTTCTCTCCAAGGCCTGGAAGAAATTTTCTCATAATTTACCAAGCTGAATGCAAAATAAGCACTTGTATCACTTCCTGAATTCCTAGTGATATGTATTTCCCAATGGGCTGGTGGATGCCGTTGCAAATCATCTTCCTTTATGAACGTCTATGTATTGACTGTCACTTCTGGTTTTGCTGGTTTTATTTAAGAGCATTGCACAGATAATGGCATTTGGCCCAAAGGAAAGATGCATCAAAGAGTAATGGGGGTTTCTTTAATGAGGTTTGTTATTATTTGTAATGCACTGACCTGGTCATGAATCAGGTTTTTATTGTGTCCTATAAAACCCACAGGGCAAAAGAAGTCTTAGTTTTAAACTAATTTCAACCAAAGCATAGGTTAAATGTTAGCAGAACTGACTATCAAAAGAACAAAAACATATTAATAAAAAAAAACTTTTGGGGATAGGAAGGAAAACAATTATTCCTGATTTAATTAAAGAGGCAAAGAAATCAGCTGTTTCTCTCTTTGTTTGTTTCTCTCTTGTACAGAATCCACATTTGACCTTTTGATAGAATACAGTATCTCATGGAAGAGAAAATGTCTCATTAAAAGTGAAAGTGGTAGATAGCATCTATTAATCAATGGTATGGAAATTCTTTAGGCCTCAGACTTCATGTCTAGATGTATCTCTTGGGAATCAATACTGTTTCCAAGTAAATAAAACAAAATCAATTGGAGACATGTATTCCATTTTGGTTGTAAATCATTAGTTTTCAGTGTTTCTTAAGGTTAAGCTGCAAATAAAATATTTATAAAATTGTCTTTAAAAAATAAACAATACTCAGGAGACCTCAACATGTCAAGTCATTTGAGCTACAGCACCTTGCAAGCATCTAATTGCTTAAGAGCTCCTGCTGTGGTCACTGCTACTGGGAATAGGCTGTGTGCCAATTCTGGATAGAGTAACTTTCCTCACAGTAGCTGGTGGGGGGCTGAGGTTTGGATTTGTGCTGGAAACAGTGTTGATAACGCAGATTTTTTTTTTTTAGTACTGAGCAGCACTTACCCAGAGCCAAGGCCTTCTCTGCTCCTCACCCCACCCCAGCTGGGAGGAGGCTGCGAGTGAATGAGGAGCTGGGAGTGGACACAGCCAGGACAGCTGATCCCAGCTGACCCAGAGGATATCCCAGACCACACGGCTTCATGCTCAGCATATAAATCTTGGGGAGAAGGAGGAGGCACATTTGGAGTGATGGTGTTTGTCTTCCCAAGTCACTGTCATGTGGGATGGAGCCCTGCCTGCCCTGGGGATGCTGAACACCTGCCTGCCCTGGGGAAGTGGGGAATGAATTCCTTTTTTCTGCTTTGCTTGTCTGTGCATCTTTTACTTCTTAAAGTGTCTTTATCTCAACAAGGTGTCTTACATTTACTCTTTTTTTTCTCTCCCTGATCCTGCTGGGAGGGGAGGGACTGTCTGTGTGAGGCTGAGTTACCAGGTGGGGTTAAACCACAGGCTGCAAGGAAGATTCTGGTTGAAAGTACTCCATCAGTGACTGGGGGTGAGGGGGGACATCTGTGTTAGGAATAACACATTCTGAGCTTTTCCCCCTCACTCCTTCCTGTGTCTTCTTATTCTTCTACTCTTCTTTAGAGTCTGCTATTGTAGAAAATGCTGATATAAACCACCAGGTTGCTAGCCTTGTTTCAGCCATTGTTTCCTTTTCCCTGACACTCCCTTCTTGTATAAGTTCCTCCCCAAAATGTTGCATCATATCTGGTATCCTGAAAGCTACTAGAGTTGCACATGTGTTACTATGGTTTTGCTTTTCCTTCTGCTGTGACTTGGAGGAGATAGTGGGCTGTGGTGGTTTTCTTAGAAACAAACAAACCCCATCTTGATTTGGGATGTAAAAAGCCCAAGGATAACTAAAACCCTGCTGTCTTATGTTATTTCTGAAGGTTTAGATTGGACAACAGTTAAAACGTAAAGAAAACAAAGTAGTAACAGAGGGTGTGGAGCAGAGCAGAACACAATCTTCTCTGCAGGAACCTAAGACGACAGTGAGTCATTTTTTCTCAGGGACAGAAGCAGGAGCCATTATCACACAAAAATAAAACAGTGAATTTGGGGACACTGCCTACACTGCAGTGCAGCATTACATAGTCACTATCCTATGTTGTTTCATTGAGTTATGTTGTAAAGTTCACACAATCCCCTCAGCTGAGCACATGACTGACATTACCCAGATACTCAGGAAAGAATAAGTCTATTGTGAAATTGTATCCTCATTAGATGTAACCTGCAGAATATTCACCCTGCTTCCTGTCACAAAAAGTCTAAGCAGCGTCCTTGTTTTCTTCTGTTGGATGATTCATACAGAGATGAAAGTATTGTGGTTCCATCTTGGCTAATGTTTTTTACAATATTGTAACCCCCTTTTCTGAAGTTAGTTTTGTTTGAAAATATATACTGGGGGAAAAGGAGAAATGAAAACTGGGTGACAGAACTTCTAGTATTTACCTACAGAAGCTAAAGGGTGCTTAAGACACACATTTAGTTTCAAGTCTAAAGGAATTTCCTTTGCAAATGTTGAATGCGCAGTTAACATAGAACCAGGTTTAATACTAAGAGAAACAGAGATTTGCAGCAGGAATGAAACTTCAACAAATCTGTTAAAAGCTAGAGAAGCAAGAGAAGAAGTAGCTGGTGGAAGAGAGAAGTAGAGCCAATGAAGCTCAGATTGGAGTTGAGTGAATGTAGTGATAAAGTATTTGTAAGTGTTCCTGTGAGTAAAACCTGCTGATTTGATTTCCTGCTATTGCCTGCCATTTTAATCACTTACAAACATCTGGTTCAGCTAATTCTTATTCACAAGAACAAAACACAGAAGACAAAAGCACCATGGATACTTGCATAGATTTCTGAGGTATTCCCACTAGAAGTGACTTAGTATTTTTGACAAGTTTTTTTTCCTTTAATTTGCACAAAAGGCTATCAAACAGTTGCATGTGTAATGAGGGAGCTCTTGAAAGCCATGACCTGTTTGTAGAGCATTTGTGAATTAAAGGAAGGGAAGAGTTCAGATACATGGTGTAGATCATGCAAAGATGGGAAAAAGTGTCTAAACTGTGACTGTCATGAAGGGACTGATAGGAATAACATGTGGCTACCAGTATATGAGCAGAAGGTGGCCTGGGGATATTACTCCTTTCAGTTTAAAGACTAATCCAAAGCCTACAGGAGTTGACTGGTTAATTGCAAACCTTGGATATCAATGCATTAGATAACCTTTTAATACTGTATGGTTTATAGTACAATCCAACTTCTCTGAAGTTGCAACCCTCTGAGAAGTGCCACAGGTGTGTGGGTTTAGCATTAACTCATGGTGGCTTTGTTGCTTCAAATATTTTTGCTGGTTTAACTGAGAGTGGTGGAGTATGTGCAAGTTCAAGTTTTGTATCTCTCCACTGTCCCAGTTTTATGCCAAATCAAATATTGTTTGCCCTTTCATAACAGGCAGTGCATAATAATGTATATTCTAGTGATGTAATGGTGTGTTTCCTAAAAATGTAAGAGCTCTTTCTGTACTTGGAACAATGTACTTTTCTGATCTTCAGCAGAAATACCAGCCTTTCTTATTTTAACTTTGTCCTTTCTCAGGTACACTATGTGGTCTCTAACATCTACCTCAGTTCCTGTGAGACCCAGCTCAGAGGGTGAAGCTTTATTAGGTCAACATGTCTTTCATTTTCTGTTGCCAGTTTTAAAACTTCCTCTGTGAGATGTCATCTGCCTGCTCCCCCCTGAGGCAGTGGAAGCCCTGTGCCCCACAGCAAGGAGCTGCCTGGGGAGAAGGAGGCTATAAATCCTTGTCCAGAATGGGATTTGAGCCTATGATGAGTGGCTTCTCTATTTCACACTTTCAATTTTCTCTTGTGTTAAAGTAGGTGAAGAAAGGTCTAGAGCCCACATTTACTTTTAAGGTTGGGTTTTTTTATTCTTCAGTTTTTCCTGCTGTAACTGTCAGCTGGGGCTGTTGCTCTCACCACACCTCTCAATGGCATTGCTGTGCCTGTGCAGAGGAATGATTACAGCAAAAGAAAGCTCTCTTCCTTGGAAAACTCATGGCTGCCAAAGAACTACTTTATACCAATTGGCCAAATAGTTGCTGGCTGGTGTGGTTTGTTTCTTTTTTAGATCGTGTAGCTCAACACTGAGTTCATAAAGAAGGCGTTGGGGCCACTCTGGGCTCCCTTTGCTCTCAGCTCTGTGCTCAGCTTTCCAGCACCTGTAGGGTGCTGAGGTTTATCACTGCCTTTGAGGCTTCATTAGGTGTGTGGGATTCCTAGTTTAAATCAACACCAAGTGACTTCTGCATAAAATGTTAGTATACCAAAAAAGAATCATCAGGTGAATATGCTTAGATGGGTGGGTATCAGTATTTTCCAGGACTGAAACTGTAGCCTTTGCTGCAAAACATTTCTCCAGACAAATGCTCTTCCTGCCATTCCCTCCTACAGGGAGACAGGCCTCTTCTCTCTGGTCGCACATTCATCTTACCCGAATCTTGCTCCAAGTTCCACTGTATTCCTGAGTCCCATGCCTGAACTTTTGCAGAAACAGAAGTTGTGATATAGATATCAGAGTGCTTGTGCTAAACTTAGGTTGCATCTGCAGCTTCCAGCCGTTGTTCTCCACTTGGTTTCTGCCTACTTTTGTGCCCTCTCTTAATTCTTTCTTAAGATGTCAAGGGAAATGTTATACATAAGAGAAATGTTAAGTTGCACTTACTGAAACTGAATAAACAAGCCTTGATACTGCAAAGATTTTTGTATGTGCTTAACTCTATCTAGTTGGTGTCTTCCCTGGCTGCAGGGAGCACAGTTGAATACGTACATGCAAGTGGGCAGAAGATTCCAGCAGTCTCTGTAACACATCATTCAGGATCTCCTTTTGTGAAAGTTGGCATTTGTGAGTAAAAAGACTTGCAAAAATCCAGTGGAGAAAAATATTACTTTCTCCTTTTCCCTCAGAGTGAAACTATAATGAGTCACAGCAGTGGTTTCGTATTTGTTTGTTCTTACAGGTTCCTTTGTTAAGGCAATGTTCTTGTCAAATTGTTTATTCCTGCTCTAGCTTCATGTTCCTGTATGTAGATGCAGAGAAGTAGCCACCTTCAACCCACAGTGAGCACCTGTTGAAATTTGATTTTGGAATGACTCTGGAAGTTTGGAGATGGTACTTTGTAAGTGAATCTTTTCTAAAGGTCCATTCTAATCTACCCAGTGGGGATTGAAGGAACCTCCTATAGAAAGCTGATGATAAAGTCCAAATGAAGTCACTGTCAAGTTCACTGTGGATTTCAGACAAAGGGATATTACTGAAAAACATTTATTTAATGTGTCTTCTTTGAGACAAAAGGTACCAATTAACTAGGAACTATTGCAAGTTAAGAGTCCTTTTTGCTGTCAATAACTGTCATACAAGATACATTAGTTCTCTTACAGGCACTCTGCCACAGGAATTTTATGCCTCCATAAATTTAAGCATGAATTATTGTGAGAGAATCACACAAGGGTTCCTACTAAATAATATGTGTTGCAGTTAAAACAATAATTTCTATCATGACCCGGTGAAATTAATGACAAGTAAATGGCAGGTCATCTTGTTGGTAACAATGCAAATATATCTCAAAAGGGTGTGGAGACAGAGAGCCTTTGATCTAATGTCCAGCTCTGTGTTGCCACTTCACTTGCTATCTTGATCCTGCATTCATCCCAACTTGAAATTGGTTTACTTGTAAAATATTTCAGGATATGCTAGTTTTACTCCGCTTAATTGTGTTTTCCTGATCAGGTGAATTTTAGTAGCTGCTGTCATTAAATCCTGAAGTTGGAAATTAAATTTGTGTTGGAGATTAGGATTGCTCCTGTTGTTTTCTTTCAGGGAATTTTCTCCTATCTGTTGCTAAGAGACAATTATGACCACTACTTAAGAGACAAAAGTAGTTGCCACAGTTCAGGGGTAGAGTGCAGCTGGTTATGCTCTTAGCTGAGGGGTTTCTCTTGGAGGGGCAGAGATAC
>VYZT01001396.1:177401-225386 GCA_013400735.1 Pomatostomus ruficeps | reverse complement strand
CCCTGCCCGGCCGGGAGCCCCCAGCGCCCCTGCCGGCCGTGACCGGAACTGCACCCCAGGGACAGCGCCCGCAGCCCAGAGAAGGCTGTCACTGGGCTCTGGGTCTGCTTGCTGTTGCTGCCCTTGTTGTGGTTTGCCTGCTTACACATACTAGTAAAGAACTGCTATTCCTTTTCCCATGTCTTTGCCTGAAAGCCCCTTAATCTCAAAGTTATAATAATTCAGAAGGAAAGGGGTCATATTCTCAATTCCAAGGGAGGTTGCCACCTTCCTTGGCAGACATCTGTCTTACAAACCAAGATAATATGTCTATGTGTGAGTGCAAATGTCAGTTAATGTGACTGTACTATCCTTCATCTTTATTTTTGCTTTTGTGAAAACTGATAAAAGCTTTGGTCAGAAACTACTAGAAGCAAGTTAGTCAAATAAAAGGTAAAACCCCTACAAAATCTTTTACATTTGTTGGGATCATTTTGGTATCACTTTGGGTTTAAAAACATCTTATTTTACTTACTGCTCTAGTAAGAAATGGAAAATATATGGATTTTCATATCCCATTGACTTTTATTGTGAGGTGATAGTGTCATGGAAATAAGCAGAACCTTTTCCATTTTTTGCATTCTTCTGAATGCAAACACTAAATGTGTTGAACAAAAAGATAATTCTAAAAGCATTTATCTGTCAAAGAAAGCAACAATGAGACAGACAAGTCTTAGCAAGAATAGTTTTGTGTCTTGACTGAGCAGAAGTAACCCAACTGGAGATGTATCCCCTGACTGAAGCAGTACAGATCTTTTGACAAGGAAGCCTCAAGGTTCACCTTGCATCATCCAGGGCTGGATTTGAGATTCTCAAATGTCTCTTTTGGTCAAAAGTCGTGGCGAAGATGACAAATTTCCAAGAGTGCAAGAAAGCAGAAGAATGGCTATGTAGGTATGGTTAGAGGTTCTTGGAGTGAACTTGGCCTTGAGTAACACAGCTGGTCACAGCAGCACTGGTGACTGCTCGGTGTCAGTAGTTATGGTGTGTTCTCTGTGTGCAAGCATCTGCTAAAGCTGGAGCTGTCTCGGGGTTTTGCTCTTATTGGTTACGGGGGATAGATCTAGACAGCATTCTCCCAAATGTGATTTTGTTGCTATGAGAGAGGAGGAAGGAACTTCGGCTGCAGATTGTGCAGGATTATTGAATTAAAATACAATATACACAACCTTTGACAAACTTCTGAATTTGGGATGATTTCCTCTACCTGAAGTCTTGTCAGCATTAATCTGTCTTGAAACAGTTTTAAAGAATATTTCTTAGGCTATTCTTGAACCTAGGATGTGGAAGAAAGGAATTAAAAACTTCCTCAAACAAGCCCATAATCCCTATTTGCTTTTACAGTCAATTTTTATCATTTATTGACAACAAAAATATAGAAGCCATTCTTAAACTAAAGCTATACCATCTCCCATGGTGCTGGGGCTGCTCTCCGAGGCTGGATGTGAACCTACAAGCAGAGGTGCCTTAGGTGTCACCACAGCAGTGGCAGTAGCGTAGACTCCACTCTCAATTTTGCCTTAGCAGCAGCTCTGCCTGCACAGCATCTTCGTGCCAGGAAAGCTTCCCCAGGTGTTACAGAGATGACATCTCACATGAGACTTGAGTAATTGATTTTGTCGAGGGAGAGGAGAGGTGCCTGCCTTTTGGCAGGCAGCCCTACTCTTGAGCTCTTCATGGAGACAGTGGGAGATGAGGAATACTGGAATTCCTGTTATAACTGAACAGACATTCTAGTGGTCATCATAGCTTCAGTTTTAATTTCCTCCACTATCATATGTTTTGAGAAAATATGTTCTGGTAATGTGGAAGCTACAACTTCAGTTGAAGACACAGTTACATGAAGAGGAGTGAAGAAGACTTTGCTCTCAAAGCTTTTTTTTTTTTTTGAAAGCTTTCATTTTGAAAGGAATGAGCAGGCAAGGATAGGAACTGAGATAAAGGGACTTGATTGAGAACATCAGGGAGATCTGTAGTTGTGGAAAGGGATCTGCCATTTGAATCCCAGACCAGTACTATGTTTGCTATTGAAATTAGCTGCAGAAAGAGCCATCTTTATTAACAAGGCTGCTCCTGCATATAATTTATTACTTCCCTTCTCCTGGCCTTTTGCAAGGTCTTTAGGAAGCAGCTGGGGCAAATATTTGAAAATCCTTAGTTTTCCTCCTTGCTTCTCCGTTTTTTATTATTTTCTTCTTTCTTTTGTGGGGCAAGGCTCCTATCAAAACATTTAGAGACTTCCCAACTGACAGTCTTCATACTAGCTGTGACTGAATTCTGTTACATTATGTGTTCCACACAGACATTGCAATGATCAATAGCATAAAAATAAGGCACTGCTACAATTACCACTGAAGAAAGATTAACTGCCTCTATAGACTTAAAAGAGCAGGAGGAGATGAATGGAGACAGAAAAACAGGCCAGTTTCCCCCAAAATGCATAGATATATACAAAGGGCATCTCTTATGCCAATTTCCCTGTTGTATCTCTGAGAGAAAGGTTAGAGGTGGGTGTGTTGGGAGTGCACAAGTCTGTTTTCTATGAACACTGATTTGACCTCTTGCTGTGAGTGGGTGTTTATGCTGATCACAGGGGGTGGTTCATGACAAAAGGATGGATGTTTTTGGTGCTGTTGCTCAATTCTGAGTGCCTTTGATAAGTAGGGAGATTAATGAGTTGAATGCAACAAGAATATATCAGGAGGGTATTTGTTCTTTTGAAAGGTTAAGAATTTCAAATGAGAACGCTTTGGCTGTGGGTGTGTCAAGAAATTTGCAGTGCAAAGATGGGGGGATCAATGAGCCCACAAAATTAGAATCAGATGAAAGGGACCAGGAGGCATTTGTCAGCTCAAACACCTTGCCTTTGGGTCTAGTCTGAGCCGTGCTGTAGGTGTGCCTGTACCCTGTCAGGTACATTGCTGGTCCTGACCTTGTCTTGCTGGCTTGACTGCTTGCCTTGCCCTGCTGATGTCCCTCTGGTGATCCTGTGGCCATCACAGCCTTCTCTGCTGTCATTGCTTGACACTGTGGGATTGTGCCCTTGTTGAGGATCCAAGTCCTGGCACTGTGTGAATTCAGGCTCTGTGTCCTCTGTGGACTTGTGAGAGCTTCTATTGGGTTCCATGTAGCTTGACTGAGAGAAGGATACAAAACATGAGTTTCATGTTGTCTTTGTAGCCCTGGGACATCTGGGGGTGCAAGTTGCAATTTTCTGCCTTGTACCAGTTGGGCTCTCCTAAGAATGGCCTGCAGCAAAGGCTGGGAGGCCTGCTCACCCTGTCCTGTGACCTGGGTGTGAAGAGTGGAAAGGAGGTGGAGGAGTAGTGAACATCTGTCTTACAGCAACTGTACTAACCTGGTCCGGGTAGCACTTACCTGGGAAATGCCCTGGCTTTGTGTGAGGACGTCCTTTTTAAGAAGTGGCCTTAGCAATGACAATGCTGCCATTTGCTAAAATCTGTTATTTTTCCCTGCAAACCCTGAGTGCATAAATGCTGATGGTTTTGTGTTTGATTTTGCTAATGACCTACAGATTTGTTTTGTCTGCCCTTGCACTTCTTATTCTTCAATTTATTGAAAGTCCTACAACTAATTACAGTCAAACAGCTGCTTCTTTTTTTCCGAAACATGCACATTAGAGACATGAGCACTTAGAATTATTAAATGTAGTGTGATGTACCACTTAGTGTACATGTGAACTTTCACTCTCTGCTTGATGCCTGTAACTGAACAAACACATAACCTGTATTCTGAACCTTCCAAGAATCCCTGTACTTTGGAAACAAAGTCAAAGAATGACAGAATGGTTGGGAAGTCCTGTGTTTGCTGGTTTTCTCTCATGTCCCCAGCAACAAAGATGGATTTTGCAGTTACCTCGTGTGTTTTTCACCACAGGGCCTCTGTCTGCTGAGTGAAATTCATTATGTTGACAATGGCTGTTAGGTTTGGTCCACATGACTCTGTGCCCATTGTGCCAGCAATGGTACAGAAAAGAACATACTGGTATTTATGGTACCTGACCTGACACTATGTTGAGCTGACCTGTGGCTTCTAGGACCTAGTGTGGCTTTTGAAAGCTCTCTTGGGTATCTCAGCACAGTGCTGCGTGCAGTCTGGTGATGAAGAATAACTTAGTGTGTCAGGAAAACAGAAAGTGTCTACATCTACGGGAATTTCCGTATCTAGTTGGCAGCATAGAGAAGGTTTCCATTTTGTCTCCATTCAGACCAAAGGAAAGTAGAATTCCACCACAAAACAATGTGAGTGCATAACACGCTCTTCCTCAAACACTCGGTAGGACTACTGAGAAAGGATTTGGTTTCAGAATACATAATGTGGGATAGACAATGGAGTAGGGAAGGGTAGGGGAGCATGTAGACCTTGTAGCTCCAGAAATGAATTTTAGCTTTGATGGTTTTAAAGTATATCTTTCAAGTAAAGCTCAGTTTATACACTGAATTGTGATTTATGACTAAGTTTAGATCACACTAATTAGGGGAGAGTCCAGGGAAAGACAGTATTTCTCATTATTTATGAGCAAATATGCATTGTTCTATAGGATCCTAGTTGTCAAAAGACAAAATAATGTTGGAGGACTATTTGATATTTCCACAGCATTTAAACCTGCATTCTTAGATACAGCTGTATTCAATCATAACCTGAAAATCAGTAATGCTTGTGAGTTTGAAAATCAAACAACGAAGTATCTGGAACTGAACAGCTGGCCATCAATTCCACAGCGTTAATTCTGTCACAAATCAAATACATTGAAACAAAGGTCTTGTCACTGATTGTTTCTTGCCATGTAGACAAGGCAAGTAATTCCTTGTGGTCGTGCAGTTTCTTTACAAGGGCTTTTTAAAATCAGAATCATTAGATGCAGTACTGTGTGTTAATGGCAATTAGTCTCCTACTGCCTCGAAGGGTTCATCATCTACCATTGACATTAATTATTCTGTTTTGGCTCATTGACTTGCAAAATCACCTAACAATTACTTTGTTAAAAAATGCTATATTTGAAGACTGTGTTTGATGGAAACGCATGTCTACTCATCATCTTCATATCACTATTGAGAGCTTGTCTTCTACCTCAGAATGATTCATTGTAAGAATCGTAGAGAACAGGAGTTTTTGCAAACTGCTTTCAAAGGAAAATAAAGTTAGAACGTGTCTTCTTGTCACTCATACTTGATTATGTCACAGTAGAGGGCAGAAGTGAATTCTTTCCAATTTTCAATTTTCAAGCTTGTAAATTAAAAAATCCCGATCTGCTCTTTCTAGCTTAAGAAGGATTGATGACAAAAGGTCACATTTTCAAAACGAATATGTTATGCATTACCTCTTATGGTATCACTATTTTCAGGTTTTATGTTGGCCCACTGCCATAGTTTTTGAGCATCTTGTAATCGTCAGTGTAGTTATACTCTCTAAACACTTGCGAAAGAGGGAAGTCCTATTATCTTTTGTTTATTACTAGAAAACTAATTTGCAACAAGTCTCTTGGTCTTGTCTGCTATAGTATAAGATGTTGGTGACAAAGCTGTCAAGTTACTGAGCAAGTGGTTGGACTCCAGATTGTGTCACTGTAGTGTCTTCTGCAAGGTGGGACTTCACAGCTGTTCATAAGGATGAGGGGCTGGGTTTTGAATTCTCAGTCTGTGTGTACTATCTAATTTATTGCTGTAAAATTTTTTGACACGCTTACATGCATTTGAATGTTTCATAAGCTTCCTGACTTAAGAGGCACTGACAAACAAGGAAACAGCAAAGAGCAGCAGTCAATCAGTGCTTGGCAACAAACATAACCAGAAATGCTAGAGAGCAGCAGGTAGAGAGTGTGGAAATATTTCTCTCTCTGTGGGTCATGAATTTGGTCTGCATGGTGTTAACTAGAGACCTGCTTTGTTCTAAAGACCAAAAATAAAACTTTTGACTCGTATAATTTTTAACTTCTAGGGGTAGCAATAGATGTTTTTTTGGTGGATTGCATGATCATAACCTACAGTTAAGATCTTTCTGTGGGATTCATTCCTAGACAGTGACCATTCTCAGAAATAAACTCACTTAGGAATACAGTTCGTACCAGGAAGGAAGAAGAATCTCACAGGAGTTAGCTAAGTGACAATTATAGGTCTTAGACTGATATAATCAGACAACGATCTTAAAGATATGAGCATTAAGCAGGAAATAATTATTCAGGATGGGATGAGGAGCAAAATTAGGAAATGTAAGGTTATAAAAATGGTCTCCCAAAGTAGATGGGAGAGGCACATTAGAAACAAGGGCAATAAGATTTTAGTGGAAATATTTTAAAATGGGACACATCTAACAAAGTGAATGACGATTTTGGCTCCAGCAGTTGCAGTTCATGAGAGTCAGGGAGCTTGGGGTGGTATCTGGGTGGTATTCGGATAGAATAACTGCACAGCTTCAGATCAGGCAAGCACTGTGTGCTGAAAGCTGTAAAACAGACAGCTTTACAAGATGGAGAAGATAACCTGGAAGAAAAGACAATGGAGCAGAACAATGAATAAAAAAGAAGTAGGAGGAAATGTGGCTGTGCAGGTTTTTGAGAGATGTCCTGGGTTGAGAAGTGTGTGTGCTAAAAAGGGACGGGTGGGGAGATGTTGCAGCAGGAAAAAGGCAGCACCTAGAGACATGTAGGGAAGTCACACCAGAACCAGTATTTCAGTGGAGCAAATTTCAGTGCAAGTGCTTCCTTTCAATAGAAAAAAATGGGGCTCTTTGGAGAGTCTTGAGCCAATCAGCTGTGAACACCTGTGGCAGAGATCAGGAGAAAACAAAGACTTGTTTCCTTAGGCAGAGGAGAGCATGGTACTTGTGGCAATATCTAGTACCAGACTCTGCCTAAACTGGGGGTTGAGAAATTCCATGCTTCACTTCTTTTTCATATCTTCAAATTATTTAATTTGTCTCTTTTGGGAAATTGAAACTTTCCTTTTAACTGCAGTCTGCAATTTTCTTTGGCTATTTAACATACATTTCTTTTTAGAAAAAGTTAGTGACATTTCCCATTGGTATGAGGTGATATTGGGAGCTATGTGGGTTTGCATGAGCTGCTCTTTAGTTTTGAAATTTTTAAAGACTGCCTCTGTGCTTTGAAGCCTCGTAAATGCCTTGCCCGTTGGTGAGGTACATGTATGGAGTTCCCACTGGAGGAAAGTGTGTGACTGGTGTAATTTAAACACCCATTTCTCTTCATCTTCACCTCAGTTTTATACCATGGCAACTTCAGGGACTTGTCTGCGTGGGAGCAGACTCAGGCTCAACAGCTCCTCAGTTTGTGATGGGAACCATGTAATAGGATTAATAAATCATCTTCCTAGCTTAAAAAAAACCCTAAACAACCCTACAACCTGCTTGGATAATAAAACTTTCAATAATAAAATAATCATAGATCTGGTGCTTTGTCTGAGGCTAAAAATGTGTCTGTCTCCCTGCTTAATATATTTTGCTCTTTTGCTTAACCTTCCCTTTATAGTATTTCTCCACTGCAGAAACACAACCCAACACTTCTGCTGACTGGACAGAGGGTCAGATCAATGCAGGACAAATTTCTGTTAATGAGATTTTGATTCTGTGATATTTCCAATCGATGTATACTTGAAACATGTGGAAGGAGTCTGATCTTACTGGTCCCGTTTTCAATTGTTTCTCAAGCAGGCAGTCAGAGATATGTCTCATGTGGGTTTGTTTTTTTTAATGGAGGTCATAAACTTGTGTTTCTCCATCTTAATAACTCCTTAATATAACACTCTGTACTTCAGTGAGAGCTTGCTTTTGTTTGTGTTATTACCTTTCTAGAAAGAACTACTAGACAATATCAATATCTCTTAATTAGTAACGATTTCTAATTTACTTCCTTGACAGTAACTGTTTGAAAAATGAACTATTCTTGCATGTATGTAATGTACGTAATGCAACCAGAATTCTTATTAAACGTTGCAGGTGCACAACCAGGGAAGATGGACACCAGTTTGTGTTCATCATGTTTTGCCAACATCTTGTTTCTGGGGGATTACATTTTCCTGTTACTCACTTAACTCCACCAAAGCAGCAACTCAGAGGTGAAGCCTCTCATTTCCTGGGGAAATGAGGTAGCTATTTTGATCTTAAAATACTTCTTGTCCTATCTGGGCTGTCAGGAACAGGAACTTGTGATAATAATTGTCTGTGTCTGGCCAGTTAAGTGATGTCCTATCTCGGAGGGCACTGGAATACCCTGAGGTGTGGAGCTAGAACATGAACATACAGATCGTTGTCAGGTTAGAAGTATTTGCTGTTATCTGTCTTTGATAATCTTCTGTACTGGTGGACACATTTTGAGACACCTCACTTCTTACAAAAACAGTGGGTGCCTGTTCTCAGGAAAGCTTCTTTGGGTCCAGAGTGTGTGAAGTCATCTAGGCTTACAAGACTGTGCAGGGTTAGCACCTGTTCAGAGGCTTAAGTCTCAGTCCTGGGAACTAAGAGTCTGAATGGTTAACACTGGAATACCTTGGACTGCCTGTGTTCTGCTTTAGATCTCATCCTGCCAATCTCCAGCTGTGGGAACTAGGATTGCTGCTGCATCGTCCCTGTTAAACAGGTTGTTTTGAGTTATTTGTTATAGATACTGCTGTCCTTTTTACGAGGCTTTGTCACATCTGCCTGGCACTGAAAGGGCTTGGCTGAAAAGTTTCATTTTAGAATAAAGTGTAGCTCAAGGCCTGATATAACTTTCAGTTTGAAAGAAATTTAGTGGAGGCCAGCACTTTCAGAAAAGACAAATCAGGATTTGAAAATTTGATCAGCTAGAGCTCCTCCAACAAAAAGTTATTTAGGTGTAAGGGGAGAGTTGTTTCAGGTGCTCCCTCTGTGGTTTGACACTGAATTTTCTTGATACTGGGGACCCTCTGCATAAAAGAGAAAAAGAGCCAAGTTCTAGAACTCAGCTGTCCCTCAAGCTGAACACAGCTGGGTCAGGCAGCCATAAAGCGACAGTCAGAATAGTCACATAAATTGCGATGAATCAGAACTTCCCTTTCTGGAAAGGAAAAATTGAATCTACTGAAATTGAAACATAATAAAATAAAATGCCTCTAATACAGGGTAATCATGTGCATTTGCCTTATAAATCATGCTTCATAGGATCTTAAATGCACTTTCAATTTCTGTCTCTTTTATTTTTTACAGTCTTGGAAAACTGATCTGTTGAATTTGACTTTGAGAATAATGTAATGCAGCCAGCATAGTTCTGTTCCCAAACAGAACTATGTTTTTTATTTAAATGAAAATATTCAATAAACTCCTTTTGTGCTGGATTGACTATTCTTTAATATAAATAAGTTCCCAGTACAATTAATAGCTAACCAAAAGAGAAGAATACTTTTTCAAGATCTTGGTGGAGGAAATGATTCTCAAAGAATGCTGTGAATTGCTCGGGTAGTATCTTTTTAGAAATGTATTACTGAGCTGCAATTGTAGTCAATTATCAGCTTTTGTCTATTATGCTTTAATCCTTATGGCAGTTTTTTCCTTTGCTAATATGCAATACCCCCAAAAAAGAAATGGAACAAGATGCCTAAATTGCTGACTGTCTCGTGTGCACTATTGATTGGGCTCATTGATGCTGTGTTATCTAAGACTAAATTGGCATCAATTTTTCCCTCTCAAGCCTGAAGATTCCGTGTTCTATTTAAATGTTAGAGGAAGGTCAGCACAGACTGTACCCTCTGGCTTTTAATCTTAGATGGAAATGTCCTAAATGAATAGAAAACCGCATGTCAGCAAAATGTGCTCTTGCTGAAAGCAATGGGTAGGCTTCTCATGTTTTGCGTTTGTGATGACATAAGCTTTGACCTTGGCCTGTATCTTTTTGAAAGAAGAGTAACATTTGTTCCCTTCAGCCTAATAGCAGCACTAGTTGGTAGGAATTGTGCTCTTGTGTGAGCAACAGCTTCTGCCCTGCTGCAATTTGTAACACTGGCTGGAGAAGGACTTTTTAAAATGTATTGAAGTGCCGTTCTTTCTAATTTCCCAGTGTAAGGATTCTGACTTCTGTCTTTAGACAGTCCAAATGGAGGTGAAAGTGACGGACATGATTAAGGCTTAATGTGGTAAATTAATATCTTTGCCCATTTGGCTGTTCCTGTGGCCAGTCTGGCAGATGGAGAGCTGAATTTATGGGTAGGACCATTCCCGCAGCCTGAGGACTTTGACTTTATCCCTTCTCTTGTTTTCCAACTATGGCAGCCAGGAAAGAGTGTTTCTCTGTGATATCTGTCTTTTCATAGAAAGGGAAGGAGTCCTGGTTATTTTTCCCTGAATGCTCATTGAGGGCTGAGAAATGGGAGGAAACATGAACAAAACTATAACTTGTAAGTAACTGGCAGGATGGAGCTGTCAGCACAGCCTGTGGTGGGCTTTCCTGAAAGGAGGGTGTTCGTTCCAGAGAGATCTACATCGCTGTGACAGGCAGGGAGGAATCCTGTGCTGTTGCAGGGTAAGAAAAGATTCTTTACATCATCTAAGTTGAAATTATTTCAGGGCATTTCTATTCAGTGCTGTAGTTGAATGTATCGGGACAGAAGTCTTTTTTCTCCCTCTACCTGAGGTCACCAAAAATATGTGGAAAAAACCCTCTCAACACCTCAAGCCCATTTCCCTGAGGGCTTTGGCTCATATTTTCATTTTGAGACAGATATTTGTGAGTAGAAAAATAGCTGCCCATCTGCTAGGGAGGTAAGAGGTGAAATACATCTGGTCCTCTGATTACCTTACCACCCCCATGCCCCCCTCTGCTCACAAATTCTGTACATCCTGAGAAGAAATTAATTCAGTTTCCTCTTGCAGCCCAATGAGAGCAAGAAGAAAATGGAACAAGTGAAAATCTTCTCAGCATATTAAAGAATAGTTGGAGGATGAAAGAGGCCTGAGGGTATCACTGTGACTTTGAATGATGTTGGGAAGTTTTACTGGTCTCTTTTTGCAGAGGTCTGCGTAAACAGTTTACAGTCGGTTGAATTTAGAGGTTTCCCTGATTTGATCAGAGATTTCACTTCAGTTTTTCCGAGTGGCTCAGGGACACTCTCGGGTAATAGCATTTGGGAGATTTTTCATGTCTCCAGTTTGACCATCTGCCTTTGACAATAAAACATGCAGCAGTTCAGATATTGCAAGGAAACACAGAGAACACACTGGGCGAAATGCTGGGAGCTCTTTCTGTCTTATTTTTCCCTAAGCCTGCAGCCAAGGAGAGCTGTGGAGCAGATGTAAGCCCAAAAGTGTGTGTGTGATTTTGTACATAGAATAATTGAAATCTGAATTTCAGTCTTCGAGTATGAACCAGCTTTGAGAAATATAAGGCACCTATGCACTGTTTGTGTGAGCTGGTATCAAATCCAGGCGTAAAATCTCTAAACAGGAAGATTAATGAAGACTTTACACAGACTACTGTTTTATCAGCAGAATGATGTGGCAGAGTTTGTGGTTTCTGCAGTTGGTTAGCTTAGAATACCCAGGTAGAATTTGGAACATCTTGCCTATGGGTCCCTTTAGATGTCTGTCATTGAGAAGGACAAACAAGCCTGGGAAGCGTGTGATTGTGAGGTCTGGCCTTGAGTGAAGGCAGAGAAAAATCCACCACTGTAGCTCTGCATCCTGCCAAAGGGAGCCAGATCCCTTTTCATATTCCTTCATGTCCCTTTCTTGTTCTGGGCTTTCTGTCACAACATGTGCTTTTGGCCTCACAGCAGGAGGAGGTAGAGAAAAGACTAGAAAAAGAACTGAGTTCCAGTTTTCGTTCAAAGCTCCCTGATACAGTTCCAATTTTTCTGCTAATAAGATGTAGGAACTGCTGCAAGTCCAACGGTCAAGCTGCATAAATGCTTTACTGTGTATATAGTGTATCCTCTTGGTGGCTTAAAAAGATGGGTCAGAGCAAGGCCAAAGGCAATGCTAAGTTACTAAGTGCCTTGATGATTACTAAGTGGAAAAAACATTTTCTGAGAGTGCAACTAGGAAAGATCAGCTGAGTTTAAGTTTGTTTTTTTAATGGACCGTGATTTGAGACAACACTGAGACCAAGTTGAATTCAACACTGAGAAAGTTGAATTTCTGACTTAAGTAATTTCATTTTGCTTTCTTCATGATACCTTCCTCATCCCCTCTCTACCTCAATATCCTTTTTCACCTTCAGGCTCACCCACCTCCCTGCCCATGCCAAGGCTGGAACTTGGTGCTGGGGCACAGGAGCCAGAGGGAAACTGAGGGCTACAGGTCACAGGCATTGGTGGGTTCAGAACTCCCCTTCCTCAGTCCTGGCAGCTGGGGTCATTCAGGTGGTACATAACAGAAAACTCTGGAGCTCTGGCTAGAAACCACATTTGGGTAGCTGTGCTCCATCTGATTTCCCTTTGTTTGCAGGAGAGGCTGGTCCTGCAGTGTTTGGGCTTTGGACACTGCAGAGGCTGGAAAATAGCACATACTGAAGGGGAGGTCAGTGAAGGAAGCAGATAATGTTTGTGTAGTAAATCCTGGTCTCTTTTCCATTCATTTTCCTGGCATGGCTGTTTCCAGAGGGACCCATAACTATGAGAGGTGCCTGTGTGTGCCGCAGCTTTGCTGCAGCGCTTGGAAGTTGTGAAAATCTGAAAGGTGGCAGTGAGGCTTTACTGCAGAGCTGTGCTTTAACAGCTACCATGGACATTCCTTTGCAGGGATGGGGGTTTTCAGGAAAAACCTAGACAAGAAATGTTTCAGTTCCTTAAGAAAGAGGGACTAACCTTAAATGTTTAGGGAGCAGAGATTTGTTTTTTCCAGATCTAGGCTTCCTTCATGCATAAGAAATGTTACTTTTGGTTTATACAGAGCTAATTTTGGAGGACGCTTTCCTCTAGTGATTGCTAACATTTTAATGTTTTGTTGTGCTGTGTTAGAGCAAGTGGAGTTATTTTCTACTGGAAAAAGAAATAAAAAGCAGCATTTTTCAAATAACCCAGTTCAGTGGGATAAGGGAGAACTGTTATCATGAGCAGGAACCTCTCACTGAAGCTTCACACTGGTAGATCTCTGTCTTCTTTATTCTTTCTTCTTGCAATTTCTTCTGTGCCAGATGTGGTTGCTTCTAGGAGCAATGTGCTCCCTCTCTTCCTGCACAACTGGGGATAGCCGTGCCCGCTTTCCTGCAAGACAAGGCAAAGCTTGAACGCTCTGGGTCAGCTCCTGCTCACTCTGTGTCCCATCCGACTCTGCCAGGTCAGAGCTCCCTGTGCTGGATTTCTGTCTCACTCACTTGGCACATCCTACACCAGATTCTTGAATCTATGCTCCACTGTGTTGAGGTTTGACATAAGGAATGGTCCTTCTCTTCCCTCTTTTTCTCTTTGAAGACCATGTTTAGGACAGCTGGATTTATTTTTCCCTTCTTGTAGCTCTTTAAAGGCTAAGGGTTCCATGTAGAATTATTAGTGTTCTCTGTCTTGTAAGTTTTGGGAAGTGAGATTTTTTAGCCCATAGGAAGATCAGATCTTCAGAGGGACTGCTGTGATGTGTTATGTGAATCACTCTGATTTCTTTTCTTGCGGAACACATTATGGGTCACGTTGCCCTGAACTGTTCTCCTACTCACCTGCTGTCTTGAGCTCATTTCCTTACATTGAGAAAATAGCTGGAAAAGAATTGACTCAGAAAATAGTTCACAGTGATGCAATTCTGTAAGGCTTTTTAAAGGTAGGAAAAGAGATATTTAAGTAATATAGCAGTTTGTTTTGGACACCTCAACCTTCACCTGTAGCTGTTTTCTCACTGGTACAGGTAGATCTGTCCTTGTCATGCTTGTTTGAGCTCTTTGAGGAACCCTGGTCACAGATGTTAGGATGTACTGTAGTGATTCACTGTGTAGAATGAAGCGGGGAGAGCAATAAAGGTTGTTTATAAATTGGCTCTCTAAGCACTGTTGGACGATTGTATTTCTGCAGTGTAGCTCCTGGTACCTCATTTGCATGCTCAGCATTCAATACTCAGGCTTACTTTGCAATTTTTTGTTGAGAGCTTGTGGCCTGCTAAAGGAAGTCTTGGACCAGAGTTGTAGTAGAATATCTGCTTACGAAGCCACTGAGGAGATCTTTTAAATCATCTCTCTGCTCTGCATTGTAAATTCATGTTACCCTAGGTAGGTGTCTTGTTTTAGTACAGTATGTCTCTCAATGTTCATAAAAAACCCCATATGTAACTCTGTTCCTTTCAGTAGATCCCTGCAATAACAAACTGCTGGTGTTTCCCTCTATGCCTTACTTTTGCCTCAAAAGCCAATAAACATGTTTGCACACTTAATAATCTAAAGAAAAAGTGATTTTCTGCTCTGTTGATTTCCTTTCATTAGATATTTTAAACAGGATGTAAGATTGGTACTGTTTCTCGATGTTTCATGAAAATAAATACTAATACCTAATTATTGCCTTAAAAGCAATTCATGTGGCAGTAATTTAAAATTGAGTACTCGGGGTTTGTTTTTTTGGTTTTTTTTTTTTTTTATTTTTTTTATTTTAGCACATATTATTGTCATTATAGTCTTGTGATATAGAAAAAAGTGGAATCCTTTTTAAAAACACATTCTTACCTGTGACTTCTTGGTCAGAACTTCAAGATTTCATTGACTTTCATTTTCTACAAACTCAACTAAGGTCATTGGTTGTCTTTATGTTATCATGTGTCATCACAGTAGTTTGAGGACCAGCAATATGTTAATTTCCTAATTAACAAATTATTCCAAAGATTGGGATTGTAATAAAACTGCAAACCATCCATGGGAATGAAAGAGAGGACAAGCCAAAGAGTTCAGACACAGAAACACTGTATAGTGACTGTTACGAATGGAGAGGGGAGTGTTAAACCAGTCTCTGTCTCCTGCCCAGGCCTTTGGCAGCAGACAGGAGTTTCTTGAGGCAGCCAGCACCCCAAAACCCACTCTCCTTGCAAGTTCTTAATAATGACCAATCAAATCTATTACAACATGAATTATTTATTGAATAGACCAAGAAAAACAGACATAAGACTGAAACCAGACTATTACTACACAGGAAAAACAAAGAAAACACTACTGGTTGATAACATACAGTGCACGATTATGGTACTTACATTACAGCTAGCGGAAAAAATAATATAGGTTAGGATTCAATGTATCTTATCATCCAGTTGTTGAAGGAGCACACATTGGAATCCTTTCCCTCAATTTCCAGAAAAGTAACCACGAAGATGCGTCCAGACTTTGGGGAGAAGTCGTCTTGCACCATTCCCAGGGAAAGTGTGAGAGACTTCTACCTCCCTGATGGTCTGTAGTACTTTTATATTTTAAAGCACGCCTTTTGGTCACCTATTATCTCTTCCCATATCTGCTCTCCATACCAAGGTATTGATTCTTGGTTAGGTTTGCAGATGTTTTGGTGCCAGGAGATGGTCCCTGCTGGGTATTGCCCTCCTGGGTTCTCTCTCCCATCTGCACCTGCCAGCTGTGGTGGGGAGAGGGGGGATATGCCCTGCCACAGTAACACAAATCTAACAAAGAGTGACATTGAACCCACTGTGGCACTCCCCCAGTGACACAGGGGTGTGGTACAGCCAGCAATGAGCTGCCTGGTTTGGGGACCCTTGATGACCAGGCAGCCCCCAGGCCCTGGGCCATGGCACTGACTGAGGTGTGCTGCTGGTGACCCTTTGTCCTGTTTGCTGCTGCTGACTGAAGCCGGAATGTTGTACTGTTTGATTTAAGAATAATTTACAGTGATGTATTCCGGTTGATACATTCATATCCTGTACTGCATTTTCCCATTAAACTCAGAACATGCATTTTATGGAGTATAGAACCCATTAAAACCAGGGAATTGTCAGTAATGAAACAGTGCTTCTCACACAAAATACTAAAATAGGCTTTTGATGCGTATAAATTCATATAAAGTCTTGGTTGCTCCAGATTATGAACCACTTCTTACTAGTGTCAGGTAAAGTACCATCTAAACATGTCTGGACATCAGAAGTGTTTGTTTTTTGCATTCGGTTACAAATCTGTTCCCTGACAACCTGGTAATACATAAAATAACAGAGACATAAAATGTAGTTAATGTTCTTTGGCAACATTTTTACATATTTTGTTGTCACAACTGAATTAACTTATGTGAAAACCAAGAAAGCCTTCAAGTGAATTTAAATTATTACTTGTCATAGAGTGTATGTATTAAATAGCCTAATGGCACTTTCAGTAAAATCTCTACTACCCCCCCGTCCCAATCCAGTGGGTTGATTGCAATGATAGTTAACCAAGAGAAGAAAAAAGGCATAATATTGTCTGACACCTGGGCAAAGAAGAAAGGTAAAAGACTGAATTCACCTAGCTGCAACTTTTTATGTGCTGCTTCACAACACTGTTATCAATGTAGAGATTGTCTGAAAATGTTGAATAATCCATTCCTGTTTATCCTTTTATAAACACAGAATTAATTAAAATTATTTATTTTAATAAAAAAAGAAAAAACAAGATGGTATAATACACTGTTAAAAGAGGCTAGTAACTGCTATAGCCCAATTATAAACCACTACTTTTCTGATCAATGATAATTCATCTTTTTGTTCTTGAGACATCGTTACTTTGGCTGAAATGTGTGTTACAATTTTTCATGATCCAGTTATTAAAGTTCTTAGGAATGCCTCTGCCCAAATTAAGGTGCAAACGAGTCCATATGCCAAAGATGTTAGTATGGGATTTATTTGATAGTAAGTATGAGAGAGAGAGAGAGAGGAAAAAAAAGAGAGACAAAAGAAGAGAAAGAAATAGAAATATAAAATAGGTGGGGGGACAGAGAGAGTGACAGAGACAGAATAAGGGAAATATCACCACTCTGTGGATCCTAACGATGCTCTGTTGATCCTCTCCAGGTGGTCTTCTTGGTGGTGATGGTGCCCCCAAAGAGCACAGAATCCCGTAGGTTAATAAAGCTCAGGCCAGGTAGGAAAACCCAGGCACTTCCTGGGGTGGGGGGGAGTTTGCCATTGTCTCTTACAACAGACTCTGGGTTTGTTGCATCACATGCAGTCCTGGGGTGAAAAGTCTCAGGAATGGCTCTGGAGGCGCTTTGGGGGGCCTTTGATGGATTAAGGCACCCTTCAGCTGCCTTTCACATGAATGTCCTGCGGATGTGGTCTGTGGGGTTGGGGGTTCCACAGCTGGGCCAGTTTGTGTAAGGGAGGGTGTGTTCACTGTCCCAGAGCAGAGGTTATGACCCACCAAAACTTCCTCCCCCTACCTCATCTGCGGAGGAAATCAGTGCAAACCTGCTCCCAGCAAATGAGTCTGTGGGCTACGGCCTCCCCCATCCTGAAGCGAGCCAGAGATGATTCTTAGCATGGCTGCTGGGTTTGGCTCACATTCTTTTCTTTGTTTACTTGTTTATTTCAGGTGATTGAAGAATGGGTTTTCCCTTTATCCACTATCAGTAGTTTGACTTACAGTCCAAAGTTCCAGTCAGACATCTTCAGGGAGGCTTTTTGGTTGTAGTTTCTTTATACAGTTTTTGTTGTAATGAGCAAAATTTCATAACAATATTTAAGACGTGAACCATTTCAGTCCCTGACTGAATTATATTGCAGAAAGCTGTTCTGGTATTGAAACACAATTTTCCATGAAAGAAATTGCTGGGTGAATTGAAGTGGCCAGTTTTGTCCCCAGTGATGTCTGCTCTGTAGCCTCGGTGGCTGATTTCTGTCCCAGGTACTCAGGGGACAGGTGAGAACTAGATGCAGGACAGGAAGGGGAGTCTGGGCACCGTCTGGGTCTCTGTACCAGTTGTTTATATGCTGTGTATTTGATTACTTTGTGCTGCGGTAGTAGTTGGGAAAGAGTTTTGTTGCTAAGGACTGGGTTTTTCTAAGTGTGTGTTTAGCAGCCCGGGATCCTCCCAAAGGCTGGTGCAGGCCATCACTAGTCCAGCCAAGCACTGAGTTACACTGTTCTGGAGCCTTAGGCGTGCATTGCTCATGCATTTTGCTCATACACTGGCAAACTGAGTAAACAGCCCAGAAGTTGCAATTGAAGGTGCAAAAACTCTGTAGAGTTTCTCAGAGTGGTTTAAGATTTCTCAGCAGAGCAGGGAAAACCATGTTTTCCTACCTTAGCCTGAGGGTTGGAAGCAGAAGTGGGGCAGGGAAGAGTGAGGGGAGAGGTCTGAAGAACTGGGTTGCCAGTTTATGCTCTCTGGGGTGCTGGAGGGAGCTGGCAGGCTGGGATTGCTCTCCAGCCCTTGGAGCAACCTACACGTGTCCACTTCATTTAGACCAGGAGCTGTCCTTAGTAAGAAAGTGGGAACAATCTGTCCCCCATTAAAATTTCATCTCAGTTTCTACTCACTGTGGGGTGACTTTAACCCAGGCAGCTTCTACAAAGATGCTCATCTTCCTCCCAGCGCTGTTTTTTAGCACCAGCCATAGAACTGTGGTTATCTGGGAATTTTCTAAATGTGTATACCCAGATATGAAGGATTGTTGCCAGAGCAAGGAGAAAAAGCATCTAAACGGGGATGGAAATGTTCTGCTTTTCTTAATTGGATTACCTGAAGATGTGAAGGGGATCCCTCTCTCTAAGTTCCTTTTATATAAGAGATGTAATCTCCCCATGGCTTGCATTCAAATCTTAAGTCATGTAACATCATTATAAGTGAAAATTATTCTTTTCATACCTCCCATTTCTGAGCATGTGAATACTTCAGCCCGGTTAAGGATGCTTCAGATATTTTTCTCTTTCCAAATGGTGTTAGTAGTGCACTTCAACAGGCAAAGTTTCCCCGTGCTGCTGCATAGGGGTTTATGCAGATTACTTTGAGGATCTTCTTGCTGCTCTCATGCCTTTATATGAAACAGCTCACAAAGGAGACTGGGTGTGAAGTGTCCATAGACAGCATGTGGAGTTGAGGCTCACAAATCTGCAGGGAAATGTTCTGTTATTCCCTGTTAGCATAAGCAGTCTCACAGCTGATGGAGAGTAACACAAGGATTCAGATAACAATCACATTCACTGATGCCGTTTCTAGAAAAATAAGTTGCAAAGGACTCTTGAAGATGCTGACCTTCCACTGTGCTTGCCTGTAATGTGGTTTTGAAACTGGAGCAGAGACAATAGCAGGGTGAGCTATTAAAATTTAGCTGTACAACTGACAGGAAAGGTAGTGTGAGCTGACTTCCATAGACACTTGCTGCAGCCTTTTGTTCTTGACCTTCCTTGTGTTTTGCTTAATTAAAGAGCACAAATCTAACCTGAAAATGTATGAATACTGCATACTTCTCTGTCCTAGGCTTATGGGCAGTACTATTAAGATCTATCTTTTTGCAGGTGGCTGTTTTAGCTAATAAATGTAAGTAAGGCAGGCAGGTAGTTGTGTGTTTGAGATTTCAGATGGGGCTGGACATGATTAGCATAGACTGCTAGGGAAACAGGCAGGAAGGATTAAACAACATTGCCAGATCACTTTCAGGCTTGTCATCAGAGACCTGTTTACTACTTCAAACAACAAAACCACCCTTACAAAAAGACAAAATGAATTGTCTTTCTCCAGCCAACACAGCTGCCCGCTGCCTCACTTGCCCTGGGGCTGACTTCAGGAGTCACCTTGCCCTGCTGACCCTACAAGTGAGTCCCTTATAAAGTAGGGAAGACCTGGCTCCACACCTGGATGGATGGCAGAAGAGTTGCTGGGTTTTAAGATGCATACCATGAACAAGTACCATTACATGTAAATAATCTCTAATTACCAAGCTCTGTGGTTGAGAACTATTCAGAAAGAGTTAGAGAGTTACTGTGTCTTCCTCGGCCAAGGAAAGGCATTTCCAGCCATTTCATGGAATGACAACTCTGCTCTTAGCTTAGGAAGTAAATCATGTCCCCCATGTAAGGCCGTATTGGTGTCTCTTTGAATTTTCTTTTTCAGGCTAAAGTTGGTTCTTTTGTAAATCTACCACTTTCTGTAGATGAATAATGTAAATTTGGTTAGTGAATGTTATCATGACCATGTCCCTTTAACAAATATAACAGTGTGTAACTAGGCCTGCAACAATTAATTAGTTGGACTCTCTAATTAATGAATTACCTGAGGATATTAATAGCCTGTTACGGAGGAGGAGAACTGGCACTGTTATTTTAAAAAAGTGTTTGTAGAAATGTTCCCAGTGTAAAGTGTGGTATCATAATGCAGCATTTCAAGAACAAATGTTAATACATTTTTTCTGTTGAAATAATTTAATTCTGGCCCTGCTGGTTCACAGAAATAACACATTCACACCAAGTAAATATCTCAACGTTTTCCAGAATGAAATTGTAGAAGTTAGAGGTGAAAACTATGTGCTCAATCCTGCAGCTTCATTCCTTTTTCTTGCAGAATTGGTTCTTCTAGAATATACTCTGCTTTTTCTTACTGCAAAGGAGTTTCCCTCTGTATTTGGCACACAGTGCATTAGAATCTGACAGTACTTAAATCAGAAATTTTCATTTTATTGAGTGATGATTTCTTTAGTAGATAGTCAGCAATAATGTTAAACATAATAAGCAAAGAACTGGGAATTCTCCTTACTCTGGCTTAGATGTGTGGTGGAATGGGAGAGTGTCTTCCCAGTGGAGATTCTGATATGTGTGGAAATGCAGAAGGACCGTGTCGTGTCTGTGCATGTCCTGCTGCCTGAACACCCATGGCAATAAGTTGAACATCTGACCAGTAAAATCTGCTGTTGATATCAGTATTTAGGAAAAATAATAATTAATATTCAGCAGACATATTTTCTATGGGAAAAAGGAATCAAGTGTTTTTCCTATTATTACTTCTACAGATGTCTATTGTAGCTGTGATGAAGCAGAAGATCTGAGCCTAACCCAAGGGGTCATTTAATGAGTTACCATGGCACAGGCTAGCAGGAAAGTGGAAGGGAGGGTACAGGAGACTGGAAGAGATAAACAGTGGGAAAGAAACAGTAATTAAATGTGTCCTTTAATAAAGGCCAAGCTGTCAGAGAGGCTGGGGCAGGTGTGGTCAAGCCCGTCATGGGAAGCTGCCCCGTGTGAGGGGTGAGCCCATGGCATGGGCTCAGAGAGGGCTGGTGCCAAGCACCAGGATTGCAACTCAGCACCCCTGGTCTGTGGCTGCTGTGTACCCTGGCCAAAGAAGACCTGGGACACTGTTCTTGTGTGTTTCTTCCTTGTTTGCTGGGCAATCCCCAGAGTGGTTTTGCTTTGTTCTGTAAGTGCAAACCCTGATTGTGATGTGTGAAATGCCACCTGCTCTCACTCTGGTGGCTCCCAAACACAGACAGCGCCTCTGACTGTGCCTTGCTGGGTCTTCACATGAGGTCATGCACTTACCCTAAAGGTTAAAGGGAAGTTTTTCTGAGTCATTCAAGCATTTATTTGTTGGTTTGAATGTGTTTGCCTGGACTTGATAAAAATAACAGCAATTAGTATGATCTTTCTGAGAAACAGGAGTGATCTTATCAAATTTTGGGAGGAGGTTATTGCTAATGCAAGTTATTTGTATGGCTTCGCATTGAAGAGTTTCAATTTGCAGCATGAATAGTTCAATTTCTATTTGGGGTGCAATTCCAGAGGAAGTATAATTACAGTTAAGGGGTGTTACAGAACTGGTGAAGCTTTAGATTAGGAAAACACAGGAGATATTTTATGAAAACATTTTAGGGTTATGCCTTGCTAAATACAGAGGAGGCATAACTAAGTGAAAAACAACCTACTGCTCAGTTTGGCATGTCACCTTTAAAAGTATGAATGAATAAATAATGCTACTCCTGACTTTGTTAACTTGATTTTTTAAAATAGTCTCCTCTGTTAGAGCCAGTATGTATGTGTTTATATGATTTTCTAAACATGCAAAATATAGTTAGTGGCACTTAAATCAGAATTTATTTCAAGTCTGTCATGTCGGAGCTATTTTTCTTAATGAGAAGATTATTCAGTACCATCTCAAAGCATACATAAATCTACTCACTGGCAGAACTTATTCATTGAAGTGGCTACAATTGATATTCATTTAATATGGACAAAATTTGAAGATGCCCATTTTTCTTCACTTTTCCCATTTGTTTTCTCTTGCACAGTATGAATACTTCATAGAGACCATGATTGTCCCCTGTACACACCTATTCAATCATGCTGCTTTTTGAATCCACCCCTTTACACCAACCCCTGTTTTTAGCAAAATATTGAGATGCAATCAGACAAAGCTGTCAGATTGTTCAGCGTCTGAAACAAGCTGCTGATTACTGTTGCCACTGTTAGCTGAATTACACTATTAAAGGCTTTTATGAAGTATTTGCATTGCTTGCTGATACAAATATCAAATCATGGCTATGCCATAGTGAAAAAGGAAATAAGGCTCATTTTGTGACACATTTCTTCCAAGACAAGACAGTAGCAACAATCTGTGGAAAACATCTATATACAGAGCACACTTCAGAGTGTTTTTTGGTTTCTTAATTGCTAAATTGTTCAAACAGCAGCCCTGTCTGTTGCTTCCAGCTCGTCGTACCACTCTCAACAAGGAAGGCAGAGTTGATGAGGCTAAACCATTAGCCATAGTTTCATGAGCTTGTCTCATGAAGACTCGAAGCCCTGTCTGTCCTGACATGCTTTAGCCTCTTGTTGAATCAGGGCCAATAATAAAAATGAAGCAACTAGGTTGCATAGCTGTAGAGAAAACAGATCAGCCACATACCTGGGAAGTAATTCATGAGAAGCAACACCTTGTGGCACTGTACCTGTGCATCAGTTTAGTGTCTGCTGAGTGTCAGATACTGCTGCTTCTCAGAGGCCAGGTATTCCTCCGTGGAGTCCAAGCCCAAGAGGTCTGAGGTGGTCCAGGGTCATTGCAGAAAGATGACTGTGATGAGCTTGCCACTCTGAAATGCTTTATGGCCCTGGATAAAGTTGAGTGAAATGCAATGCATGGAGAGATGTCAGCCTCTGCAGATAATCCTTGTGTCATAATAGTGCAAATGGTGTCTGTGACAAGAAGGACCAACAAATGGTTCAATCCTGCGTGAATGCTCAAGTAAAATCCTCATACTACTTGTTCAGGAAAGGCAGTCTTTAGAGACATGACAAGTGAGGGAGTGATTCCAGAGAAATCACACAAAGGAAAAAGAGCTTTGGTTTAGTTTACAATGCAATGACACACTCAAGCTCTCCATGCTTTCTGCTGTAGCTGAAAACATAATGTAAATGAAACAATAAATAGCCAGGCAGCTTGTGTGCTGCTGAGGCACATCTGCTTGCTTCCTCGCTCACTTTGGTGATGTTGTATTGTTTCTTGCATTTTTTTGTATCAGTTCTGCTACAAATACAAAGGGAAATAGCTCATTGTTTAACAAGAGCCATTCGCTACAAGCTGATGACAAAACCTTCAGCAGGCAGGCACTCTGCAAAGCCCAGAAATGTGCTGCTGCAGGTTCATCTACAGCAGCAGGGAGTGCCACAGCAGTATGGCCCAGGTGTTCTGCATTGATGTTTCATTGCTCCAAGGAGTCTCTCAGCTGAGAGAATTTGCCCTAAGTTCAGTAAGTTTGATTCACCTGGGATAAATGAAGAGGGAACAATGCTCAGTGTCTCTGACACACAATGTCCAGTGGCTTCCTGAGCACAGGTGCTGGCAAGAAAACTCTAATGGCTGAAGCTGCATATTTTCCTGCCTTGATTGTCATTGCTCCTTGGCTGGTTTTGATGCAGAAGCCTCTTTACCCCCTCTGCAATCTACTGCCTTCCCCCTTTTGTTTCCTAGCTGGCCTCATTTTTAATGTGGCTGGTACACCTCTGCTATGGGAGGTGCTGGTGGTGGGGTGGGCAGCTGGCTCTGAGGAGGTGGCCTTGGACTGGGATATGTGAACTGGGCTGCTTCAAAATAGCTTCAGGTGGGAAAAGATGCCAGATGGGGTTGGATGGGCTTCTTGGCACAGTTCACTCAGAGTGTTCCTCCTTATTTGTTCCTTAAGTATCCCCTGGATTTTGTGCTTTCTGGGGGAGGGCAGTGTCCACCAGCATCTCCAGTCTGTCTATGGGCATTGGGACAGAGATGGTGGTGGTCATTTTAGCAGTGACAGAAGCAAGCTGGTTGGTGACCTTTTGCTTCATGGCTGTCAATATGTGATGTTATCTGTGTCTGGGCAGTGGTTGCTCTTGTCTGGAGTGACAATGTGTGGGAAGACTAACCATGTAAAGTGGAGCTGTAAGAAATAGCACAAACCCATAATTCTGGGAGCAAGCTGCCATTGCCCCTTAGCACCTTTCTAAAAACCATCTCTGTGTTACAGTAATACACTTGGGAGAAAATCTTCTGCCTTGTCTTCTGTGTTTTATTGTTTGTGAATGTTGTTCTGAAATACTTACTGGTGCATTTCTAGTATTTAATAGCCATTTAATGAGATGGGATAAAGATTTTACATTTTGGCCTTTGCTTTCAATCTAGTGGGCACCATTTGGTGTGGTAATGGCTCTGGTAATCAGTTTTCAGTGTCATGTGACTGAAACTCTAGTGAGTGTGTCTGCTTTTGGCCAGCCATAATTTGAAGTTATAAACACTTGCAGAAGTTGCCTTTGTGTTTCTCACTTTAATTAGTGCCTGTTATAAACATAGGACTGTTAAGCAACTGTTGTCAGAAAGGACAAACAGACATCTGGAGTAATCGAATACTTGATTCTTTTTGCAAGCTTCTTGACATAATGATTTATCCTATGCTTTAATACTACCTCTTTTCATTCTCACTCCTTTGTATTTTTTGCCTGATAAATATTTATAATAGAGTAGAAATAAATTCAAACTGGAGGCAAGTTGTACCTTTTATACTCTAATAAGAGCTCAAAAAATGACCAAAAAAAATCAACTTATGTGGAAGCAAATAAAATGAGAATATGGAATAAAATAATGAAATTCTCCTCTCCAAGGACAGTCCTTAATGGATTTGTGTTTCCTTGTGAAATGTGTTACAGCGCTGAGCTCACTTGAGGAAGAATCTCTATGTGCCAGCCTGGAGCAAAGGGCACAGAACTCATGTCCCAGGTTCTGCTTTAGGGTCTGCACAACTCACGACACTGGAGTTGTGTGTGTAGCTTTACCTGTTTCCTCACCCATCTCACCTCTTTGAGATAATTAAAACTCAATGAAAAGTTCCTACAAAAACATTCTGTGAAAATTGCATATACTTGAATTGGCCAAATATTGAGTAATTTCACTCCAGTCAGTCTGTACCAGTGCATTCCTTTCTGCCAGCTTCAATTAATCTGTTCCTGAAACTGCTGACAGCATGTGAATGTCTCTGCTGCTTTCTGTCTCTCCGCTTAGAACATGAGAGGGTGATGGACTAAAGACTCTTGTCAGCCCCTTCTGATGTGGTTTGGCAACAGATGGCAACAGGTCTTTGTGGAGAATCGTGTTGTTGCTCCTCGAAGCACCAACATCATGTTTTGGTGCCATCTGGGAGGGGGATGTGATGTGAACCTGAACTGGCTTCCAGCCTCAGACATTCTATTATCAATTAGCAGAGCCACTGATGGATTTGACACAGCCTTGGGAGCGTGTTTTTGTGTCCCTGCAGTATTATCTGCTGTGCATACTGATGATCTGCTCTGTGCAGAAAGTTCAGGCATATGTTAGCCAGATGTGCAGTAAATTTTTTGTTCCCATTGGGGGAACACTGGCTTTTGTTTATTCTATGAAGGCTAGAGTACAAACCCTGCTGCTTTCAGGAAGCACAATTATGCACAGTATAAAACAAGGTAAACATTACAAGTAGAAGCCAACAAAGCCAAAACTTCATTCAGGCGAGATTTCCCAAGGAGTGTCTTCAGTTCAGTGCTATCTAAGTGCTGGCTGGTAACCAGCTGATGGGCTGGGAAGTTCTGGTTGAGTGAATGTGATCAGTATTTCAGTGTGCCACACAGCATTTGTGCTGCTAGCTGGAGAAAGAGCTGACAGTGGGACTGGCCAGGACGTGCCAGGCATATTGGGGGCTCACTTTCCCTGCCACTGAGCTTGCAGTGTTTGCCATTCTTGCTGCAGCACCTGTCCTGAGCCTCAAGATGAATAACTTATGGGTGGTTTTGTGGAAGGAGAGCCTGGGGAGTGCACAAAGCGAGATTGAGGCTTAGCAGCTGGGGTCACATTCCTGTAAGTAGGCAGGAGGGATGAAAGGGCAAAGAGGAGCTGCCATGTTAAAATAAAAGGCTCAGGGAGTGCTGAGATGAAAGGTGTACTGAAGCTTAGCTAAAAGCAGCTGCCAGGACTGTTGTGTCAGTATTTGCTGTGTGCAGTTCTGGTTTATGGATCTCAGCTGGGTCAAATTGGTGCAACCCCCAGGGCATCAGGAGGGGCCATCCTGGTTGTGAAGCACTGGAAAAAATCCCATCAGTGCACAGGCTCACATTTTAACATGGATATAGATCCTCAGTTTGCTATTGGTGTGCTTTTCTTTTCACATCTTTTTTTTCCTTATTGTTTGCTGTCTTATAAACAGTCCCTCACTGAGAGCAACGGTTTTGATCATCATCATCATCATCCTTATCTTGAAGAAACCAGTCTTAGAGTCATGCCTGGTCCTACTCCTTTACAGCTCTTGGACATCTTCAGGAGCCCCGACAGAAACTATGCTCTAGCATTTTGGCCATCTTTGTTCTCCTGTTCACCATATGCTGGACAGATTTATAAAGGATTCTATCTGCATAATCACCAACCTGGTTTATGGCATCAGCTGTTCCAGTTGGCAGCACCAGGTGCTTTCCCCAGTCTTCCTGCTTTTTTTTTGGTTTTAGTTTTGATCATGGCCCACAAAACAAATGATCCTCTTATGGCCACCTAAATGGCTGCCAGTTTCTTATCACCATATGGCTCATCCCTCAGTGCCTCATCCACAGTTCTGGCACTGCTGAGCCCACAAGCTTTGCTGCCTTTCTCTTCTCCCAGACAGAGGACTGTTTGTCCTGTCTGGGGATATGGCTGGAGCAACTTCTGACAAGGCAAAGTGCTCTCAGTGCTGTGTCCTTCCCTCAAACATCTGTGAATTCCTCATTTTTATATAAATAATTTTATCAGTTCATACATCTCTCTTCCATGAGAGTGAAATAGGCTGGGACTTAGCCAGGAGTAGCTGGAAAACAGTAGTCCTACTACTTAAATGAACGCTTTTGTCTTTGGAAGACATCCTTGACAACCTGTTGGCTGTCCCTTACTAGAAAGTAGAAAGAAGCTTTTATTCATGTCAGAGTTCTGTCTCTATTAGGGTTTGCAATATTAGTCCCAGCTGAATTTGTATCACAGACCTTGTTGTGTTTCAGGATTGGGTTTGTGTTTTTTCTTTGTTTAGAACAACCATCTGGGACCTACTGTGTTATTTACCATAGAGATAATACACAGTGATACATTTTAAAATGCTTTTTAATGTGTTTTCTGGCAAATTGTCTGTTGTTGTGTTAGGTGTGAAATCATCTAA
Organism: Pomatostomus ruficeps; assembly: GCA_013400735.1. Taxonomy (NCBI): domain Eukaryota; kingdom Metazoa; phylum Chordata; class Aves; order Passeriformes; family Timaliidae; genus Pomatostomus; species Pomatostomus ruficeps. Next base: position 197,828 of record VYZT01001396.1, on the reverse strand, counting down.
AGGGGAACGAGCGATTTGGCATTTGTGCAGGCTTGTTGATTCTAACTAACATTTGCATTAGATTGGAACAGTGAATGCTGTCTCCAGTGAAGAAATGCTTTGCATTTTCTCAATGGTATTTTAAAATGGAGTATTGCTAGTTTGAATGAGTCAGCTGAAATTACAGAAAATGTTTCCTTTAAAATAACATCTGAATAGAAACAGCTGTCATATCACACAGAACCTGAAACAAAGCGTAGCACAAAACTTGGTTGACATGTAATAACCCGGCTATTAGATTCTATAATGTTTTAATTTCTTCCCTGGGATATCTTTTGTGCACTAGGAATAGTGTATTTGCATGTGAATGGGAAAAGCTAAATTATATTCCTAGGTTTGTGCAAAGGAGCTAATTTCTAACACTATTGATAGAGGAACTTCCTAATTTTTATTTCTATTCTCTCTCATTGCTATCAGCGTGTTTGTCAGCTGAAGTTCTGAGCTCATCTAAATATTGTATGAGGTTCAGTGAACAGTGAAAATAATCTTTCTAAGACCTGTCTTACTACTGGATTAATCAGTACAATAGTTTCTCTTATGAGAAATTATTGGTAGTCAACTTAGTTTATACTCATCTTTCTTTTACTTTTGGAACCACTTTCTGCAGCTCCATTAATTCTGGTTTGTTTTAAATTCAGTGAAAATGCCCTGAAAATTTTGTAAGACAGACATATTTAATTTTGTTTGGAAAACAAACAGGAAAGAACCCCAACCCAGAAACAGTATTCTCTATTGGTATATTTTGATGCTATGACATAATATGAAATATAATTTTTGGAAGGGCAATCAAAATGAAATCTTGAGTGTGTCTGAAATCAAAATGATCTGGAGGCACAGCAAACACAAGGCATTTTATTTATTGCAGAGAAGTTTCACAAAGAAGAAAGATAAGGGTGACTTGGTAAACAAATAGCTTTTAGATAGCAGATAAAACTGTAAAATGAAAGCATAGACTGATGGACAGAAAATGCTATATGTCTGTTCTCTGAGTTATATTATCCATTTCACAAAATGAAGCAGCAGACTGACTTTTGCACCTCTCCTGTGGCTACATAAAATGGCAGCCACTGTATTTAGTCAAATTGTCATTTTAGATTAAATATTTCCAGGAACTCAGCACAGAAATATAATCAACACACTGAAAGCCTTTCCTGAAAGGGAAGAAAAGGGTAATGGTAAAAAATGAGTGGAATACTCAGAGCAACCTTTCTTTTATAATATTTAGGTTTGGCACAAAACGTAGATGAAGAGGATCATAATCTCCTGCTGCGCATGCTGAAGGTCTCATTTTGTTTAAAAGGAGGCTATGTCTGGATCTTAAAAACTTGCTAATGGTGTGCTGCACTGAAGACAATTTGCCTCTGATATTTTAGGTGGAACTCTTTGCTTTCCCACACCCCTTCCCTAGTGTGCTGGGGATTTCCAAATTGAAAACTGAGGGTAAAACACAACCTAAAGGAAGAGAGTGGAGTGCAGAATAGCTGTTGTGGCCAGCTCATTACTGTGGCCTCGCTGTCGTTAAACAAGCTCTGCAAAAGGTCTGTATGGATCTCCTAGCACCAGAGCAACAGGGCTTTGCTGAGGTTTACTAAGTGGTCAGAGCGAGCTGCATGCTTTTGAACTTAGTGTGCAAATTTACAGCATCTGTTTGGGGTTAAAAGCATGAAGGAAGTAAAAGATATCAGAGAAATCATGTGGGAGTGTATTAAGACTGTCCCTTGGTTTTGACTTACTCCGTTGTACCTGCATGTTGCAGAGAGTACAATCCCCAGGTAACCCGACAGAGCGCATTGATTCAAGTTATAGCCCATACTGAAAAAACCCCGTGAATTAAAGGTGGTGGGGAAACTTTCCACTATAAAGACTGGAAACTGTTTCATTTGCCCTCTATGTGTTCTTTTTGTTAAATAAATAAAACAAGTAGTGTAGCAGGAATTGTATCAAGATCAGTAAAGGCTCCCCAAGTATTTTCTTATCTTAAATCTCAAAGATTTTGCACTAACATTTGATATGTGTATTAGTCCCTCATACTCATGTGTACCTCTGCAATAGCTCTAAAAGGCCTCTTTGTCACCAACTCTCTGAAATAGAGGGAGAAATATCCCCAAATAGAGACGCATAACACAAGGACTGCAAGTACATTCTGTACAGGACACGATTTAAATCAGGGATGTTCCTATCAACATGTTGTTATTAAAATGTTGGATGAGTCTTTCCAGGTACAAGGAATCCTCATCAGCCAACAACCAGGCAGAAAGGGATGCCAAAGAAAGGAAATGGAGCATAGGCCAGCTCCAGTGAAGGAAGGGAAATGAATGTCTGAGCACCAGCCCCTTGGCCCTCAGTGTCTGACAGCACAGCTGGTTTTAGAGACAGGAGAATCTCAGCATTGTTACAGCTCGTGGTAGAAGGGCACAAAATGGGGGAGCCTGGTTGTGGCACCTTTGAGTCCCCATCCAATTGTAAGCTGCATTTAATGCCTATTGTCATGACTGTGCTTTGTCTTTACCCCGTGACTTGTTTGCCCTTCAGTGTTTGAGAAATGCTCTCCAAAAATCACATGATGCCTGCCTTGCTTTTTTTAACTCCTTGGCTGAGATTCTCAATGCTTTTTACATGGAGTATTTTGGTAATTCTTAACCAAATAAAACTCCCCTTCTGTGTCTAATAATCTACCTTCCTGCCCTTTCACTCCACTACACAAACATTATAGATCTGGGAGACTTTAAAGCTCTTACATTACTCCCCTTACACTCTTGAACTTGCCTAGAGGATTGATTTTTTTAAATATTCTTCCCAGTCCATGACCTCCCCTGACAGTGTCAGCCCAAGGCACATTGCTTGCTGTTGAATTGTAACACTCCAGAACTGAGCATGTTTCTCATGTTTTTGCTGCTGAGGCTATTAAAGAAAAGGGTAGTTTGTGCCTGGTGCACCAAAATTGATGCATTCCAATATGAAATTGGGTGCTTGCACTAAACAGAGACATTTTGCATCTCATTTGGTTTAAACATTTTTTTTAAATTTCTTTAAAAAATAGAGAATAGTTAGTGTGTTAGTGTTGTAGGACAATAGCTGTGTTTATTCAATAACTTTGATCAAAAACATTCATAACAATTAAAAACAAGACAACAGCTTTCATTTTTCACACATCTTCTAGGCAGATGGATCCTCAAGCCCATGGCAAAACTGTACAGTGCACAGAAGAATTGTTTTGTCTTTTCTGACTTCTTGTTGCCTCGGGGACATGATGTAGCAGTTGCTTCAACGAAGTATGTGTTAAGCATTGCCATGCTGTGGGGAGGTTTTATCTGGAATTTTCCCCATGTGTGATGATGGTGTTTTTTCTCTTGTGTTGAAGGCCTCAGTACTGCAAGAAGCAGATTGATCTTGCCTCAGTCACCACTTGGGAAGACAACATCCTCCTCCACCTTCTGCTCATGGCATTTTCTCAGCTGGCAATGTATCTGTATCCACTGTTCCCCTTCCTTCATTCCCCTTTCAGCCTGGCGTGTGGATGTGTGTAGGTGCTAATCTGCAGCTGTAAAGACAACACATTATGGTCAGAAGCATTGTCTATTATAAAGTAACAAAAATCTTTCCAGTTCACAGTGCCATTTTTCATTGATGTAAGAGTTATCTACAACTAAGAAAAATGAACTACAGAGAATTTGCAGGTTTGCGATATGGGGGGAAGGTTAGGCTCAGACACAAGTGCAAAATAAGTTTGTTTTACAATTAAACAAACAGTATTTAAAGTAACCAAAAGCACCATTAAATCACTTGTGCTAAATTTTTAACAGAAAAAAAATTTGAAGTGTATAGAAAGAAAGGGGAATTTGTGCTCAAGTGCCGTTTACTAATGGGATGCTATTGTTGTCTGCCATACCCTATTGTTATATGAAAGATAACATCCTTCATCAAAAATATGATCTTCCCATGGATATTGTGATTCAGAATCAGAAATTTATTAAGGAGGAGATAGAAGGAGACAAAAGAACTTCATAGTTTAGAGGGAGACACAACACCTGATCCATATCCAAGACAGTCATGGGTATTTGTGCATCTAAAAAGTAATGAAACTTCCATATTGAATACTACTAACCACTCTAAAATAATTCGATTTTCAATCAAAACTAGCTGTCCCCTCACTTCTGAAAAGTTAAGGACCCTACACCTTGACAATTTTATTTTACATTTGTTTTTTATTTGTATATGTTTCAGATACTTATGCTCAAGGGCTTAAAGAAACTGGGCTGGAAATTTTTCTGTGCAAACTAATAAATTGTAGGCACTGTTAGTATCCCTTTACTGTCCTCAATAGCGATTGTGGGGGCACATTTGCTGGTCAAGTAACAAGTATTGTAATTCATGTACTTTGTGAATTAATTCAGCTTCAATAAGCAGAAATTGCTAAATGGTGTCAAATTATGGGGAGAGGTTTTATGAAGCAAGAGCTTTTTTTCCCTAGAGATGAGACTGGCTAACAAGTTATCTGATGTTCTTAAAGGAAAAAAAAATAGAAAAACTGGGAGGCCCTAGAAGATTTTTGCATTCACAAAATTAACCACCATTATCTAAATTTTACATTAGAGCCACAATATGGTAAGCATGTTTAAAAACTATATCATGTCATACATGCAGTGTACTTTGCAAAATATATTGTTAGCTTTGTGCTTGCCATTATATTGATTTGTTACTTACACGTCAGATAAATCACTCTTTCTATAATAAGGATTTCCAAAAGCAACCCTGAGTTTAGTATGTTGATACCATACAAATGGCTGGTTTAGGTCTAGAATTTGTAGTACCTACATGGCTTGAGATAACAAGCACTTGTGGTGTAGTTTTCAGTTACAATGCAATAGATTATGTAGCTGTAGCAGCTTGCAGGTGTGTATGCTACTTATTTTAGTTAATAAATTTTCATTGCTGCTTTTTTTCTGTAAAAGATTGTTGGTTATAGCCAGAATTTTATGGTTAGGTGCACATATTTTTATAACGGATTCCATTACAGAGAACAATTTGCCAGGCTGCCTTGCAAATCCTGCAGATCGGATCAGTGCTCTCCAGCAGTGTCACCACCAGAACAGTTTATCAGAAAAGGGAATGGGGCAGTTGCTCATGAGCTTCTCATTTTTTTGCCTTTCTCAGCTTTTCAGCTCATTCCTGTTTATTTACTTGCCTCAGAACTCTGAGATTTTTTCCATGCTTCATATGTTGACTCCTTCCCTTCTGCTTCTTCTGACCCCTTTCTTCTACATAGACTTTTACGGAGAGAGTAGAGCATCTCAAAGATGTGTTTTTATGAACTGACTGATTTTTATTATTTATCAAAACTGGACCATCTTGCACAACAAACTCCCCAAAATATACTCTGGGCGATGTTTCTTATAGGAAAAAGTAGAAGGGAAGGTGAAAACACTGATGATTCAAACCATTAAACAGGGTTTGATGGTTTGAATCATCAACCATGATGGGTTGGATGTTGTACTTCAGGGACAGCAACTCTCTAAGACTTCAGTAGAGTAATAGACAGGAATATGCCTTTCTGTAAATTCTTTAAAATCCTACTGTTACCAACAGTCATGGAGCTCTTTGTTTAAGTGGATAGTTGTCTAAGAAGAAATAACCCCTAGGTAAAACAGTCCATTAATTTAATCAGCTCACCGCAAAATCCTGCCAGTCCCAATATGGCAGAGGTAAAACTCAGTGAAATGGCTGAGTTTTGCACAGTGGCTGCTTGTGAGCTCCCGGGAGGCTGCCTGCACCTCCTGAGCCACGCTGCAGAACCTCCCTGCCATGGTATTTTCACTCTGTTTCCCGTGGCATTAAATTTTGAGACTTACTAAATTCAAGTGAGGACATAACTTATTCAGCTGTCTCACCACCACATATATTTATTGTTTCTTTTGTTTTCCTCTCTTTTTATAATTTTCTGAGACTTTTTGAATGATAAATGAGTGCTCTAATTAGCTATTCAGTGAAGGTAAGAACTTCTTGAGCTCTACTGGCTACTGAAATTCTTTCTTGTAATACATGTACTTTTAGCCTGAACGTGATTTATGTACCATAGAATAGTTACTAAATAACCCTCCTGTTTCACGAGTAGAGGAAATGTTCTTTTTACTTCAATAGAAAACATTTTTCCTATGTGTTTTGCAAAATGTAACTAATTTCTTTTACACTTTGATTGGATTTTGCAATTCAAAACATCTTTTACCAGTACACTTGTATGTATTAAAGCAAAATGATTTGTCTGAAATGAGATGCTTCACGCTCAATTATATCTAAATTTCTCATCTACAACTCTTGATTTCAGTCTCGGGTGTCTGTGCAGCTATTGAGGCTGAAACAATATAGAAAGGAAATGCTGTTATTTTCAATTTGTAGCAATTATACTCGAAGTGTGGCAGATGTGGTGGTATTGAGTTTCTGCACATGGTACAGGCTTGTGGAAAGGATGGCTGATTTCTCTTATACCTGTGGCTGTCTTCCTGAGTATGGACTGCTGGACATGATGTCTGAAAACAAACTCCCTCTGAGCACAGCAATACTCAAATGTGCAGTTAAATCCCCCACGCTTAGGACAGCACTTAAGCATTTACAGAAACAGGGCTTCATTCTATGTTTATTATAAAAGATATGGCCCTGATTTAAGAAAATCTTCCCACCTAAGTAGATGCCTAAACTCTGCTCTAATACGAGCAGAGTTGAAGTCAGTGGTATTTTGTGTATGTGTCCTTTGAGGCAGATTAGCGAGAAATTGAGAGCATTAATGCAGCCGGGATGCAACTACTCCCAGTAAGTCTGACATACTCAAGAAGAGTAAAATACCGTGTCTTGATTTAATTATTAGAGAGAGTCTGGAATTGTCTACCACAATCCTGCCTGGAATTGAATAGATGCACACTGGAGCTGGAATCCTCGGAATAGTGTTGGGAAGCTGTAAGTGTTGGCTGAACTGGAAGTTCTGAAGCCACTACTGGCATTATTATTATAACTGGTACTCTGGTAGGACCTGGAGGGCTTGGTAAAGTTCTAGAGCCAATTATGGAGCCTTTTTCCTAAGATATGAGAAAATGTTATTTTGTCCAAATATAATTTAGTGTATGATATTTTTAAGTGGCCTTGGAGTAGGGTATGGAAAGTACAGCCCTCTGTGCTTAGTGCTGTAGGCCTGCAGAGCTGTGCCCCATGCTGTTCTCCCTCCTTCTGAAAACTGGTCTACAAAGTAGAACAGCTTTGAGGGAAGGAACAGGAAGCAAATATCACCATCATATGCGACAGCCACGCAGTGGGAAGGTGCGCTTGGAAGATAAAGGTGATGGGGAGATTATTCAAAGCATAAAACCAAGGTCAAAATGACAAGGCTGACTGCACAGTTTAGGACTTCTTGAGGTACCACCTTCCAATTAAAGGTGTTTTATGGAAGGCAGACAGGCATGTCTGACTTGGCATCAGGAGATGGAGCTGAAACCAGTTCACCATGTCCCAGCTGAGTGCTGTGTTCCTGGGGAGTGGGGACAGAGAAGCTCTGAATTTCCCTGCCTCCTTCTGTGACCCTTCTACCTCCTTTTGTGAGCCTGTACCCCGCTCTGGGAGAGCTGACAAGCTCAGGCTATGCCTTTAGCAGAATGTGAGCCTCTATTTGACAGTCTGGTCAAATCCACACTCTGGGAATAACTCTTGTCTGCTTTGAAGCAGTGCTAGTCAAAAAGAGATTCTACAGCAAATTGCTTCCTGCTCTGGGGAACACAGAGAGCAGCAATGCTTGAGACAATACAGGGTATTGAGCTGCCTTGATCTCACTCTTCAGGAGCGTCCAGTCTGAGGGCAAAGTCCCCTGAAAGGTCAGGAACATTCCTTTCTTTTGTGCAGTGTTTCTTCAGGCACCCGGAGTCTTGCCTGATTTTGCTGCAAGTCAGCTTAACTTTGTACCAAGAGACTGCTTGATTTATAATGCTTTATTTCTTTGTTCCTGTGGCATCTTCTTCTATTCTTGTCCCTTCTTGTGAGTTCTTTGCCCAGGTGTTTTTTGTTTTAGTTGCCAACTCACACAGAACTCAAATTTTAAGCAGAGACCAGGTTTACCTATGATGAGAGATGATCCTTTGTGTGGGTTACAACAGAGACACCTAAAGCTGTTCTCTCTGTGTTGATCTTGTCCCATCACCCTTTTGAAGAGTGGTTCAGAATAAGGAATGGCAAGGATGAGCTGTGCCATCAAAATGGAGTTTGCAGAGTGGCTCAGACTGTACAGATAGTTCATATGTATGATTCCCAGGGCACAATCAATTTTTGTTAGTCTTCTGAGTGCTCATTATGTAGGCAACTGTGAGCATCTATGAATCATTTTGTGATTACATTTCTTTCTGAGTATGAACATAATGTAATATGGGCTGTTAAATTAAGCACTATAGATTATAAAGGTAGCTATGGGCCAGATTTAATTCATACATTTACTGGACAAAAAAAAGTTTCAAAGAAGCAAACTCTTGCTGATCAGGTAATGCTGAGTATAATTAAGCTGCATTCTGTTAAAGGAAACTGTCAGCAAAATAAAATGCCAGGTAAGGTGAAGAATACAAAAACTGCAATTCACTTCTAAACTGAAAACCTGCCAGCCTACCTGCAGCTTGTTTGTTCCTCAGTCATTCTGAATTTAGATGAGTAAAGGAATTAAGCTTGGAAAGAAATACAAATACATGATTACCTTTCATTTTGGAATGCTCAGGCTTGTATCTATTTGCAAAACTGGAGCTTCAACCCCATGCAGTGTGAAAAGAGATTGTGCTATCTAATCCCTGTAAAAGCAGAGAGGAGTCACGTATTAAATTGCATTACAGAAATACTAATAGAGAGTTTTCAGTTTCTTTAGTCATACCATTCAGAGGAAGCTAAGAGCTGAGAATGTGCAAATCAAGTCTTTATGAATAGACTGGTGTTCTGCAGAGTTTCTGATTTGGATGTTGAAGATTCTCCAGTACTTAATATGTCTTTTGCATTAAAAAAAAATAAAATTGCATAGTTGTATTGTCACTAAAATACTCCAGATTAGAAAAAAAACCCCAACCAAATGGAATTTTATCTCTGCTGTCTAGAGTTTGAAATTATCAGGGGCTTTTCTACACCGTAAATTTTTGTTTCATCCCTAGAAATATATTTTTCATCTTGTGAACAAGAAGCTGTTGGGTTGTGTGGGGAGTCTGGAATTTTTCTTTAACTGTCAGATGTTCTCTTCCAATAGTATTTCATTATCGTAAATAAGTTCATGAATGTGAGTAACCCCACCTTGCAAAACAGAGATGTGAGATTTTGTAAAATTAACTTTCAGATCCTCCAAGTGTAATCGTTGCCACTCATTACCAAGAAACCCCACCCACCAACCAATCAACAAAACAAATGCCCTCCTTGCCCCAAGGAAAAAAACCCCTCTCAGACACCCTGGAACAGGGTAAGTTGTTTAGGCTAATAATTTGCTCACAGCTTGCCTGGTAGAGGGTGAAGTAGAAGAATAGTTCACTCCGGAGTTGCATCTTGTTCTTGGGGGTATTTACATGTACTCTTCTGTCTGGGTCTTATTTGAAGGAAAGTTGAAGTGTGGCAGAAGGCTATGAAAAGATATCATGTTTTGGTGTATCTCATCTTTGGCAGTGCTCACAAAAATAACAGCTGTAAAGGAACAGTTTCATGTGTTTACTTCAAATTCCTATGTTTTGGATGACTGTATTTTTCATAGTGAGGAATTGCTTTACTGTCACAGATGGAATGCAGGATAAAATATTATTGTACCCATCACAAAGTAACAAGTGTGGCACTTGTTTATAAATCTCATGAATATTGGGAGACAATTTTTTTCAAGGATTAAAATCCCACTTATTCAGTTGTAATGAAGTGGGAAAAATATGTGAAGAGGATTCTCCCTTATTTTATTGAGAGAGAGCTGGAGGGACCTGAGGAGAAAGGGAAGAGGAATGAGAGGAGGCAGCAGGACAGAAGGGGGGCAGAAAGAGCTGGCCAGTGCTGAGGACAGGCTGCAGGGATGTGGGGAAGGTCTAAATTTTACATTGAGGGGAACACACTGGGAAGGGAGAAGAGTTATTGATTTAGTGCTAAAATAGCAATGGGGAGACGTGGTGACGAGAAGAAAGAAAGAAAGAGTGAGGTATCTGCTTCACGTGGAGGTGACTCTAAGTTTTGTTTGCAGGGCTTATCTAGAAAGTGCCAAAGCTGGATGCTGTGACATGTCCCAGGCCCCAACATCAGTAGCTGCTTATACAGTGCATTATACATTTGAATTGCATATTGAATTATATATCATTATGTTTATGTATTAAGCACAGTCACATGCACTTAAGTTCCTGTGTGTGAGAAGTAGCAAATGAAAGGATGTGAAGCCTAAGACAGCGCAGCACCCTGCATTCCATGTATGAATTCCATGGGGCTGGGGCACAGCCCTGCCGGCCCTGCTGCCTCTGGTCACAGAAGTGCTTACAGATGTGATTCATAATATTCAATTACCAGCATAAAACTTGTCTGCTGTATAAAACTTGAAAGCTACTTATCCTACTGTGAAGGTGTCTGTCAGTCTGCTTTAAAAACAATGCACTGTAAACTGGAATTTACCGAGCTAATGAAATGCCTTCAGGAGAGTTATGATGAGGCATTAAAAGAAAGGGTACTGTCAGATAATTTAATAAACTTTGAGAAAAAATGCTTCAAATATATATATATATTTAATGCTTCAAATACGTCCATTTTTGGCATTTGAGGTTGAGAGAACACTGGTGCCTCTTTTCCATTCCAGAGCCTTTCCTTGCTGCCAGGGGCTGTGCTGCTGTGGGCAGGTGCCTTCCTTGTCCCAACATGAGGTTATCTACTGCTTTATTGTGAAACTTGGGGCTGAGCTGGGGCTGCAGCTCTTTGTGCTGAGGTTTCTGGGGGCTCCCACCATCCTCTGGCCTCCATCCCAGTGCCCTGTGGCATGTCTTAGCTGTACTCCCAGCTCTGCGGCTCAGCCCCCTGGCAGATGCTGTCTCACAGGCAGATGCCTGTGTTTAAGTTCATGTTTGCTGTCTGTGCAGGCAGCATGGACATAATGTCAGTCTGTCCTTGCCAGGGCAGTTTTGCTTGATTGAGTGTGACAACATAATTCTTCACAGAGAGAGTCCCAGTGCAGGGGTTTACCGGCAAAGATGGTGGTGGAAGGAATTTTTATTGTACCTATTTGGAACACAATCTTACTAAAAATACAGCTGATACTTTGCAATATTTAGTGCTGCTTTTAACAGAGTTATGTGCAAGTTGAAATAAAAGCCATAGTTTATATGCCCCTATTTAACAGAAAATATGTACAAACTGGCTTTTATTTTTGGACGTATTCCTCTTACCAGCATCACACCTTATCTAGAAAAGCAGGATTTCTTATGTGCACTAGTTTGAAAGCAAACCAGAGGGAGATTCCAAGTCAGAACGACAATTTAATAGGAAAATTAAAATAAAGGCAACAGAATCACTGGCTTAAACTGACAGAGTCAGGATATGACCTGACACCCTGTTGGTCAGGGTGGGGGTAGCAGTCCCGTTGGAGTGATGGATGTGGTTTTGTGGAAGCAGTGATCCTGGAGAAAGATCTGGTCCTTCTCTGGAGGTCCAGTGGTGGTTATGGAGCTTTTGTTCTCTGGGAATCCAGTGGTAGTGCTGCTGTGGTGTTCCAAATCTCATGTTATATCCAGGTAAGAGTGTTTGGTTCCTCCCCTCAGGGTTGGACATCTCACAATGGGACGATGTAATTCTCCGAGTCATGCTGGGAGACCTTGATGGCCCATTAGAGGAGAGAGCCCCCTCGAGGGAGCCATCAGGGCTGACTCATGGAGAAGATAAAGAACACTGCCCCACCTATTTTAACAGTTTATGTAGATGGTAATAGAATATGTACTTTTGGTTACATCTTACATTGTAACCCAAGACATTATGTTTTTATGAACTGAAAATTGCTGCTGCTAGCAGGAGAAACTGATACTGAAACTAGTGAAACTATTTTGCTGTTATGGTAAAATTCAGGGTGTCTGAATAAAAGAAATCTGCTTGCTCTTCTGTCCATTAGATTCAAATATCCTTTGGCCAGTCTGGGTCAGCTGTCCTGGCCATGCTCCCTCCTGGTTTCCTGTGCACGCAGTCCCTGCAGAGCATGAGACACTGAGAAGTCCTTGACTGAGTGAGCACTACTGAGCAACAGCTGAAGCATCAGTGTGTTATCAACATTATTCTCATACTAAATCCCAAACACAGCATGAGACCAGCTACTAAGGAGAAAGTGAACTCTACCTAGAACATGTACTTTATTTGTTCAATTCTCCAGCACTTTGAAAGAGATCCCTGAGCAATCTGGTGCTTCAAATTATTTCTTTAGTGTCTTAGTGCATACCACTGATGCTTATGAACTGAATATAGCTCTGTTGAAGAGTTTATTCCCCTGCATTTCATCAGTGCAATATATCCACAAATTCTTAATGGTCAACGTTTTTTTTCTCATAATTTTCTTGTGAAATACCAATATTTGCAATGAAATAATGAAGTGCTACTATTTTATTTAATTGTGTTTCTCTCTCTGCTGGACAAACTGGAGAAATTATCCTATTCATTTTAAAACTTAAAGTATTCTCTCCTTCTGCTACCTTCTGCCCTTTTATCCTATAGCAAGCCTGTAACCGAGTGTGTAGGCTATCTAAGGTACAGACTGCCCTCACATAACCCACTTGACTGCTCAGCATAAATGAGATTTTTAATGGTCTGGTTACTTGTCATTAATTGGCTTAGACAGGCTTGAATTTTGTCACACATCTTGACCTTTATTGAACCAACAACTCTGACAAATATAAAGGTCAAGAAATTCTGGCCTTAACACCTCTTATTGGATTACTTTGCTCACATGCCAAAATCCAAATCTCTGGTTCTTAAAAGTGCTTCTATAAATACGCATAATTATTCTATTACCTGAGTGGAGCCGGAGCATTAAAATATGGTGTACATTAACAGTGGTGTGGTTCCTGCTCCTCTGACATCAGTCTGCTTCAATATTTGAAAGGAAAAAAAAAACAATCCACAAAACTGAAACCCACTCTATTTTTAGGCTTAGTACTGTCAAAAAACCCCCCCACGTTTCAGATCCTACTGTCCTTAGGAGGCTTTTCAGAGGGCCCTTTATGGGGGTTACATCAGGAATAGTTCAGACTTACAGAAGACAGAGGCAATGAGCAGAGTGTTTATTGTCAGGTGTCACCCCCACAGTGCCTTGCCCAGACTCACCTCTTCACCCACCTTCATGAGTCTTTTTGTTCACATCCCAAGTGTGATGTGATCTGAGTAATGTTTGTTCTTTAAAACATAAAATCTTATCCTGTATTAAAAAAAAATTAACATTTTTCATTGGGGGTTTGTGTCTGTAGAGTTCAAGAGAAGAATGAAAGTTTATAAGCTGTCTGTAAAACAGTATCTTATGTAAATATTGAGTTTTATACATTTTCTATGCTTCTGTGTCACTGATGCAACATTTAGTACTTTTGGGTTCAATAGTTGAAGAGAATAGCAGCATTTTTTATCACAAAGAAGTAAAAAAAAGAAAAGACAAAAACCCAAATGCACTTATTTGTGAAGCAGCTCTACTATTTGTGAGTGTGATTCATTGCCTGCTGGTGCTCTCTGTAACCTTTCTGTGAATGTAGGGCACTGTTGTCTACCCATGTGTGCTGCTCTTTTAGAGCCACGAGTCTGTAGCTATTAATAGTCATTTCCAGCCTTCCTTGAATGGCATTTTCTTTCCCTGTGGTTCATTTGTCCCAGGTGTTTATGAGTCTTGTAGCTTTGACTTTTGTGAGCTGTAATTGGGCCAGACACTCTCCTGTGTCAATATTCTCTAAAATCTGTGAGGGCAGGAAGAGTGCAATTTATAGTTGTGCTCATAAATGGCAGAAGCAAATATACTAATGGACCTGACATATGGCTTTACGTGAGGAAATTCTCAGTGGCACTGCCCTTGCCTGAAGCCCTTTAAAGCTGCCCGAGCTGCATGAATGTATCATGAAAATGGTTCACACCTGTAAATAAGTGAGGCATTTTATATCTGCCATTTGAGGTGTCTGTCTTTAATTTTGTGTGTAAAAGTAAGGGACTGTATGTCCAGAGTAAGTCAGTTATTGAAAGGTTAGAAAATGTTCAAGGAGTAAAACCAGGGAATGGGAGTAATTCCAAACTCCTGCCTTTTATAATGGGGCTTCTCTCACAGCACTTGGGGTCCAGCACTTGTAGCGAAGGCTGAAGAACAGGAGGTATCAGATAATGGCAAGAATTGAAGAGCACAGGGAGGTTTTGTATTACAGGGACACATACAAACTGCTTGGCTTTTATTATGCATATATGTACTAGTCTGACAGCAAACCAGCAGGAAATTTCAAGTCAGAATGACAATTTAATAGGAAAATTAAAATAAAGGCAATAGAAACACCAGCTTAAACTGTCAGAGTCAGGATATGACCTGACACCCTGTTGTTCAGGGTGGGGGCAGCAGTCCCGTTAAATGGTGGCTGCAGTCCTGTTGGAGTGATGGATGTGGTTTTGTGGAAGCAGTGATCCTGGAGAAAGATCTGGTCCTTCTCTGGAGGTCCAGTGGTGGTTATTTAGCTCTTGTCCTCTGGGAATCCAGTGGGAGGGCTCCTCTGGTGTTCCAAACCTCAGATGATATCCAGGTAGAAATGCTTAGTCCCTCCCTCTGGGCAGAGCATCTCACAATGGGATGATGTAATTTTAGGAGTCATGCAGTGTGGCCTTAATGGCCCAGTAACAGAGATAGCCCCTGGAGGGAGTTATCAGGGACGAGTCATGAAGAATATAAAGAACACTGCCCCACCTGTTCTAACAGCTTCTGAAGGTGGTAACAGAACACATACTTTTGGTTACATCTTACCTTGTAACCTAAAACATTATATGTACCACATATCTCAAAGCAAATCAATCAACAGCTGAAACTCCTTGTGGTGGGGGTGCAAAATTGTAGATCAGCCTGATTTGCTTCAGAGTCTGGAAACCCTGTGATACCAAATACAGATGTTCTAGCTGTGATATGTGGAGATAAAAAAGAGCTATCAAAAGGAACATTAAATGTGTTTTCCAGCTGTCCTCATCCTTTTTTCCCTGTTCACTCTGGCAGGTAGTGGTCACATGTGGCCTGTTTAGTACCAATTCTGAAGTGTGTGTTATGCATCGTTACATCTGCACCAGCGCAGCAGATGAGCACAGCATAGATGAGTACAGTCCACATTCTCTGACTGTAAGTTCTCCAGGCCAGGGGCTGTAACTCCTTGTGTTTATGATGCTTAACACAGCAAGACCTTGATCTTAAGTGAACAGCTAATTGAACACAAACAGTACATTATCATTAATCTTGGAAGCTGGAAAATAACGTCTTGTGACTTAGACATCTAGCTTGGTATGATTTAAAATATGATCTCGGTATGGAAGAGTGGATAAAAAGTAAAAAATAATTACTCTTATGTTAAATACCAGCTTCTAACTAATGCCCACACCCAGGGTCAGTAATGTTTTAATGTTTTACTTCTCCTAAAGGAATTTTTACTGCGCAGATTAAAAAGGTGTCAAAATGTTCTCACAATTTAGTGCATAGTCAATATTACATAATTTTATTTTAAAATTCTGTAGGTGTCTTAAAAGATTTTGACACAGTAAACATTTTCCTTTCACTTCTTCTCATCACTATTGACTTCATTATGACATCTTATTTCAAGGTTAATGTTCCTGCATTGTGTGAGGTTGAAATTCAAATGAAATATCCAAAATAACCTGTAATTGCTTGTTTTAAGAAATCTGATAATTATTTTGCCCCACAACAGATAATCTCGCTCCTGTTATATTGAAAAATACATTATGATTTTCTTTTCCTATTACTATTAAGATGGATATTTTTCAACATATTAGAAGATCATTACTATGCAAAATAGACTTATGAAACTGGTAATTTGTCTGTCGAAGGCAGGCCACAGATGTAGCTGAAAGAGGTGCACTAATGGAATGGCACTAATGCAATTTCGCAAATAACTTAATGAAGCATGTAAAGCATATTTCTTCCATTAAGTACACATAGTCTGGAATTACATCTTGCTTACTGGGTGTGAAAAATATTTTTAATTAGCTTAAACATGAAGAGACTCTTCAAGGTTATGCTACTGAAAGCCATAAAAAAGTGCAAAAAATCAGAGAAGGCAGCAGGAAAAGCAAAACAAACAGTATCAGATGAGTAGAGCACTGAATGATAACAGATGACAGCAAGGCAAAGGAAATGAATAGGCACTACTATAAACCAGGGAGCCTCACCATGAATTGATCTAAAGTAATTATGTCTTAACAAGAATGTGTTTAGAGGAGTTAAATACCAGACCCAGGACTATTCCCCATAAACCTTCCAAACCTTTCCTTTCCTAAAGGTCAGTGTGATGGAGCATGCAGTCGGCTTCTCACGGTGAGAGTGTGTATTACTGAAAATCTATACCCCAATTACCGTTTTTCCAGTGTTCAGGGTGAGCTCAGCCCACTCCTGTGGGCGGGTTCTGTTCGTGGCATGGCCTGATGCCACCACTGATAAATGCCCTGAATGCCAGTACAATGTCTGCCTGTGCCACTCAGGGTGGCACAGTTCTGCAACCCCTGCTTAGTTAAAAAAAGACTTTAAAAATCCTTTTAATGTTTCATTTCAAGTTGGAATATTTTTGTTGAAATGCAAGAACAGTTGCCACTATTTCCTATGGTAGATGATAGTAAATTATTCTGTCTGTGTTCCTGTTTAAAATGCCAAATACCAAGGAAGCAAGGTCTGTAGTCCAACTGTCCAGTACAGACAAGAGGAGAAACGTTATCTTCGTTATTTCTGTTAGGATTTTACTTCTAAAGCTTTGAGTTAGCAGAGAATTTAAGAATATATTTTATTCATCCAAGCATTTTAGAATATACTAATGTTTTTAGCTAATGACAACAAGTAATTTGATTTCTATTTTAATTCACATGGCTGATGGTCACTTGTGTTGTAGAGACCACAAATTCACCAAAATAATGAAAATACAAAATTGAGTTGAAATAAAAGAAAAAGCATTCAAAATTTTTTATGAATTTAGAAGTAAAATATGGATAATGTTGAGTAGAAATGAATTTTTATTCTTGATTTTCTCAAATATCAATATAGATTGATATTTGCTGCTTATTTCTAAGAGGAATTCTTTCAGCTAAGAGTTCAGTGCAGATTTAGCAATATCAAGACATGATAAACCTAATTTTTAAAGCAACTTATTAAAAATTATGTACAACTGATAATAAATTTGAATATTTTTCTTCAAGATTTTCTAGTTCAACTTGAATATTTTTAACCCAAACCAAATATTTTTCTGGAATGTTAAAAATTAAAATGCAATGTACTAAGAGGCATTGAAGCACCTTTCAAATGAAAGGAACTGTAGTCGTTATTAGAACTGCAGGTAGCACAATGAAGAGTTTATATTTTTTGTTGATACGAAATGAAATTTATACAGTTACTTATGGTCTTCCTTCTGACTTTCTCCTTTACTTATTGTGCTCAGGAATGAATTTGGACATGTACTAAGCTATTACAGTCACCAACCCAGTTTCAGCAGGTTGAGTAAACGACGCTGTTTTGTGCCTGTTTCATTATTGGATGCAACAACTGCCCCTCTAAGAGTTTCCCGTTTCAAAATGGAAGTCAGGGAAAAATGCTGTATTCCAAATCCCCCAAATTCCTTCTTCTAGCTATGAACGTATGGCCTTCATATTGATTCTGTCATAAAGAAAGTTCCTTTTACAGAAAATTCCTCTGAAAACTACCATAGTCATCTATAAATGTGAGAACCAGTAAAGGACAATTGCAGTAGTTCCTTTCAGCAAATGACCATAAAACAGGGTGAAGGTTTCACTAATCTTAGTGATTTCTTACTTTCTAGTTCTCTTTAGTCATCCATACCAACATGACTGACCTCAAATATATTGGATGGTAAGAAGTTTTCAGAGTTAGCAAAAGACTTTACTGAAAATAAAATTGTTCTTACCATGTTTTCAAAAAACTAGCATTCCTATTTTAGCATTATCTGGCATTTCATTGAAAATCTTTTGGGATATATACTCCTAATTAGAGCTTTATTGAAGAATACCAGGAAAATCATTCATTGGTTTGTCTAATAAAATCTCTGAGGGAGTTTAATTTACAACATCTGTATTCATGATTAATTTCTATGCAGAGGTTTTGTGTGCAGTACTGCTCATGTCAATGGAAATTTGCAATCGAAATGCTCTACATTTACACACCTAAATTTCCCTCCAAGGCAGTCCATCAAGTGTAAAGTTTTGGAAATCAGATTTACGTGTGCTTCTCAGCTACAAGGTTAATTTCCCTCTGGCTGCTACCTGATAAGAATCGGACATTAATATAATTGATTTCAGCTGTTACACTCATATTAAGCCAGTTTAATGGAAGTTCACTTATTTAAAACACTGCAGGGCAGTGAGTTGTAGCAGGAGTTTTGCTGTTGTTTCTTTGCTATAGCACAACCCGGCAAAGAAAGATCCTTTTTTCCTTCTGGAGTTCAAGTTTTGCCAGAATTCAGAGCTAGTGTTTAGGGAGACTGAGAGTCCAGCATGTGACCTGTCAGTATTGGTGTTTTAGTGGGCATTCCCTTCTTAAAGCTAGAAGAATGACAGGCTAGAGAATATGTATTGATCCTTTGGTTTAGGATCACAGAATCACACCATGGTAAGGAAATGGCACTTCTTAAAACTCTGGTGTACTCTGGGGTGAGGAGAAGAGAGTTAACAGTGGTTTTACTGAAGCTGGGGAGGGGGGGAAGATGAAGCCACAGACTGCCAATATGAGTAGTTGGCTTGCTTCATGGATTACCCATTAACAGTTTTTCTAATTACGGATAAAGTCAGCAACTTCTTATTCTTACAAAATCCTACTGAAGCAATAAGCAGAATGGACCATGGTGTCTAGTTTATTATCCTTTCATGAATGCTTTTTTTTCAGGTTTAGTTTTCCAGCTTCCTGCTCCCCTTTCTCCAATACTTCATAGGTAGAATGCAAATTGGTAAGATTTGAATTCTCAGCAGTCATGATGAAGGTAGAAAATGATCTGATTCTTGTTCACCTGTCCATAATGGTAATTAACCCATGGCTATCTTAAGAGGGTTTTCAAAACTTGGTCCTTGTGATGAATTCATGAACCCTCTTCAAAAGGGGGGGAAAAAAAATCTAATTAGAGTATAAATGATATGAAATTAAAACCGCCAAGCAGCAAACAGAAACTACTTTACATAAGTTTGAGTCAAAGTGTCTTTACAGAAATTGAATGTTTCTCATGTCGAATTAAAGAGATTAAGAATGAAATTACTAGTAATTCGTAAAACCTAACACACGAACATGCCAATAAAGGAAGTATTACAGGGAGTTTATAAAAAGAAACCAATATTCCTTAAAAAAAATGGTATGCAGTTTTAATAAAAAAAGTACAAAAAACTGAACTAGTAAAACTAGAGATGTGTGCATATATAAATAAATAAAAATTATCAATTTTTATATTAATTTTAAAAACTTTTTTGAATTTCACTATAGGCTATAGATAGTCTATAATAAACATTTCTTAATAGTACCCTTTATTTGTGTTTTAAGTAATTGGTCTACCTGGAAATCCATATTTTTCATACTGGTAAATTTTAATTAATAAAAAGACAAAGCCTGGTCCACTTTATGAATATTATAATTTGTAATAGACAGTCTTTATTTTGGAGGAGTTGCTTATAATCCTGTTTCTGATGGTATTTTATCAGGGTTAAGAGAAAGTAGCATGTTTGTCAGACAAATATCTTGAACAGATACTTCCTGTACCTCATCATCTGTTTACACCCTTCACTCATGGAAGCTTCCTTTGGTCCACAAAGTAAATGTACCAGACTTTTTCCCGCCTCTTAATATATTTCATATATCTTAGTGATACTGTTGGCTCTGCTTTTAGAGGGTTACCTGGCACTGAAAGCACTAAAGCTGAACTTTGTAATGCCAAACTTTGTGCTGAATTCTTTTGTTGGTGCTCAGTTAAGTCCATGAGATTGCACCGATGTAAAGAGGGGCCCAAGGACTCCAGAGTTTATTGCTAACTGTGAGGACAGATATATGAAAATACTGATCAGCTCAGGAACTTTGGTGGCAACCCCCATGTAATTGCCAGTGACAGTGTCCATTGGCTGGGAATTATATTTATATTATATTAATGTATATATTAATATAATATTTATTTTATCAGCTGGGTGATATGCAAA